>CM038678.1:255086834-255250068 GCA_021605205.1 Aegilops longissima
AATAGAGAAGTAATAATTCATATCCTGGGGACTACGCACACAACCAGGATCAAGATAATTAAACCATATCTTAGCATCACCCTTTAATGAGAACGGAAATATTTTGAGTATATAAAAGTAGCGCGATCTCTCATCATTAGTAAACAGGGCAGCTATATCATTTAACTTAGTAAGATGTGCCACAACAGTTTCAGATTCGTAGCCATAAAAAGGATCAGATTCGACCAAAGTAATTATATCTGGATCAACAGAAAATTCATAATCCTTATCGGGAACACAAATAGGTGAAGTAGCAAAAGAAGGGTCAGGTTTCATTCTGTCTCTAAGGGATTCTTTGTTCCATTTAACTAGCAGCCTCTTAAGTTCATATCTATCTTTACAAGCAAAAATAGTTGCAGAAGATTCAGCATAAAAAAGATAACCCTTAGGAATAACAGGCATATTTTCATCATCACTGTCGGTGTCAAAACCGGCGGATCTCGGGTAGGGGGTCCCGAACTGTGCGTCTAGGCGGATGGTAACATGAGACAAGGGACACGATGTTTTTACCCAGGTTCGGGCCCTCTCGATGGAGGTAATACCCTACTCTTGCTTGATTAATATTGATGATATGGGTAGTACAAGAGTAGATCTACCACGAGATCAAGGAGGCTAAACCCTAGAAGCTAGCCTATGGTATGATTGTTGTTCGCCCCACGGACTAAAACCCTCCGGTTTATATAGACCTTTGGATAGGTTAGGGTTACACGTAGTCGGTTACAATGGTAGGAGATCTACATATCCGTAACGCCAAGCTTGCCTTCCATGCCAAGGAAAGTCCCATCCGGACACGGGACAAAGTCTTCAATCTTGTATCTTCATAGTTTTGGAGTCCGGCCGTGACGATAGTCCGGCTATCCGGACACCCCCTAGTCCGGGACTCCCTCAGTAGCCGCTGAACCAGGCTTCAATGACGATGAGTCCGGTGCGTTGATTGTCTTCGGCATTGCGAGGCGGGTTCCTTCTCCGAATACTTCATAGAAGGTTTTGAACACAAGGATAGTGTCCGGCTCTTCAAAACAAGTTCCACATAACACCGTAGAGAGAATAATTTTTGCACAGATCTGCTGACGTATTCCGCGGCGTGACATCACACCACGGTCAGGCCTTTATATGAATCGTTTTTTACTATTCCACCTCAGCGTGTTTAGCGAGGTGGTTTCCTTGGCACGTCTTATCAAAGCATAGATCATGCCCCCCTTATTCCGGGATTCTCATCAATACGGACGTGGGTAACCCAACCGTGCCCGTTGGCCTGCCTCCTCTATCAAAGGCGAGTCCTAATCGACCATGGGGCGGGCTCTTGGTATTCAACCTCTTTATAATGAGACCAAGGCCCTCTTCTTTTTACACCCTCCATCGAGTTCGCCTCGCGCTTCGAGTTCCAACACTCAAAGCTTCAGATTCAGGCGCTTCGGACCTTTGACGATGTCCGGATCCGACCAGCACGGCCGATGGATGTCTTCCTCCATCACAGAAGAAGATGTGCTAAAGCTACGCGACGCCTGTATCTAACCGCGAGATTTTGCATAGGCTGCCTGCTCAGGCAGGTCATTCCCACCCGAGCCCGGCGAGAACGTGGTGTTCGTGTCCCACTTCCTTCGGGTTTAGGCTTCCGACGGATCCTTCGTGCGGGGGCTCATGTTTTATTATGGGCTTGATTTCCATGACTTGAGTCCGGAGTCCATCCTCCACATCTCGTCATTCATTGTCGTATGTGAGGCCTTCCTCCATATTACCCCCCACTTCGGATTGTGGCTCAAGACCTTCAAGGTGGAGCCAAAGATGATCGAGGGACAACAAGCAGAATGCGGAGGGGCGGTTATAAGCAAATGTGCTGATGCTCCGTTGTAGCGACCCGACCTCAGACGGTCAAGCCTCTGTGTTTCTGTGCCATCCTCGGATCAGTATCTTTGCACACACAGTACATCAATGTATATATCAAAGTGCAATCACATGTATAATTAACGTAAAACTGATATATACCTCATAAGTCACAATGAAACAAATAGTCGGGTGTGGAGTCCCATCAACGCCATCGGCAGGTTGAGTGTAGATCGTAACCTCAGTATCGTAACTCTTACTCGTCGAGGAAATATCTGCAACATGATACGTTGCAGCCGTGTAGGTCAATTACATTGAATGTACCGACAAGATCACAATAAGAGAAAACAGATGATAAACTATACTATATGCAGTATGGCTTGGTGGCTCAGATTCGAGTTTTGTTTGCGTAAAAGCTGGTTTTATTTTCCCTACATCAAAGGAATAAATGAAGTCTGTACTATAGAGTTCTCTTTCATGAAATGGTTCCGCCAACCGATGTCTCATAGCCCAAATCATCATAAGTTGCCCACAATTAAGTTATCATCCGGTGTTGAGAGTTCCGAGATAGATCCAAGTCCGAGGCTCAAATTGTCCGTAATCGGGACACGGCTAATCGATTAGGTTTAAACCTCTGCAGAGGTTTGTACACTTTACCCGCAAGATTCGATCCTCTTTTACGTTCTCGCACTTCAGGTGTTTGAGAACAAGATGACCAAACATGGTCTTCGAAGAGTTCCTCGACCACCGTCGGTGCTCATCCAATCCTACCGTAGTTCTACATCTGCTAGCACCGCCCCAGCCAGAGTCACAACCAAGGTCAACCAAGCGAGCCCATAATGACTTGCGGTTGCAGGTAAGCTTCGGGCATGAAGTATTCTTCCGTCTCTTTGAGTCTGGGTGAAGCTTTCCGCAAGATGTCATGGCGCTTCTCCATGCATCTCGGCCAACCACTGGTTTCTCCAGGGTGCCCGTCAACCATCCTTCACCCAGTAGTGTGTATTGAATTCTTGTCTCGAGTCTTGAAGTCTTGAGGCCTTGAAGATGCAGTCCTTGCAGATTCCATCATGGGTTGTCGTCATTGACGTAGATCCTCCTTTCTCACACCACTCCCGAGCACTCATACCAACCACGTCTACTATAGCGTAGCATTAAAATAAATAACGTCCCGGTCTTGGTAACAGGGTGATGGGTTCCTACCTCATGCATACTACTCAACTACAAGGATTCAATTTCACTACTGGAGGGATTGTTGCGAAGATGACACTAGATGCAATAAAACACATAGGTATGAAAAACATGGTCAAAGTGAACTTGCCTGGTAATACTTGATGAAGATAACAACGCTGTCAGAAAATGACTTGGTAGAACTAATCGTCACTCCGTTGAAAATCTATATAGTCAAACATAGCATTCATATATGCAAACATCCTAGCAAACAATTTTAACACTCATAATAACAATTAAAACAAAAAACTCAATAATAAAACTCCAACAAAGTCCAAAGAAGCTTCAAATAAAACTAGAAAGAAAAACTACTAACGAAAATCTATGACTTTGCTACAAGCATCTAACATAGTTTTGCCCTAAGTAAAAAAAACTTAACAGCAATTAAAACACTAAACTAATAATTTAACAGAAAATAAAAAGTAAAACAATTAAGTTAACAGAAAGTATTTTTTCATAAAATTTTATTTGCAAAAAGAAACAAATAAAAAGCTTTTATAAAACTCTAACTATGACCTATAGAAGGTTTCATACAAAACTAAGGAAAATAATTTTTTAAATAAAATAAATTTTCTCCTGTTTTCTAACAGAAACACAACTAATTTTGTCAAAAGTGACAAAAAGAAATAATTTAAAACTAATAAAACAATAAACAAAAAGCTAAAACAGAACTAATAATAAAACAGTACTGTTTTGCTAAAACCTAATTTAAATTAACCTAGAAATAAAATACTAAATACTACTGGATAAACAAAGGTCCTAGAGACCAGGAGCAAAAAGAATCGGTCAAAATAATATTCCTAACTCAAAATAGCTCAAATCTAGTGATTTGAGAAAATTCATACAAACACAAATTTAAACTGCTCAAATGTGAAATAAAATTGAACTAACAGAAACTTCAGCAAATTTGTGACACATAGCAATTGGAATCACTCAAAAATACTAAAAACTCTAAAAGATATGAATTTTCTAAGATTGCTATTTTCTGGAAAAAAATGAATTACGGGATTTTGTGGATCTCACCGGAGTAGTCATCGGAGTTGGGGAAGAAGATCGGATCCGATGTTGCGGTTGCTCCTAGAGGAAAGGAGATCACGGGACGGTGGAGAGGAGATCATATAAACCTCAGGAGAGGTCGAGGGCGCGGCGGCGGCACTTGGCGGCGGTGGTGCTGCTGCACTGCTGCTGCTGCTGAAGAGGAGAGGAGAGGAGAGGAGAGGTGTTGGTTTGATGTGTTGGAGGGGGGTGCTTGGGTATTTATATTGGGGAGGGGAGGGCTTTTCTTGGGGTAGGGGACAAGAAATAGATTAGGATTAGGAAACAAAAGGGAAAAGATCTTAGAAACAAATTGGAATAAACGAAACGGGATCAAATCCTACTAGCATTAGGAAAAAGGAGCGGTGCTCCCTGGCTTCCCTTGGTGCGTGCGATGGTGTTGGCCTTGTGGCGGCCGGTGGCAAGTGGCGGCTTGGGCCTTTGGCCCAAGGCGCTGCGGATTTTTTTTTTTACAAAATTTTCAGAGAACTAAAATAAAAAAAACAAAATGACTAAAACTTTTATATAGGCATATAATATACCAAAATTTGCAGAAAAAGATTTTCTACAACATGGACATTATTATAGCATTGAATAAAATACACACAAATTTAAATAAAATAAAGAGTGCTTCAGCTTTAATAAAATCCAATAAAAATCATTTTAAAATACCAAAATGAATTCAAATTTATTTCTCTCCAATTTTCTGATGTAGGGAATCATGTTACCCTATTTTCCATATATTTTATTTTTGGAGAAAAATAATTTGAATAAAACTCAAATAACTCCAAATTGAAAATAAATTCAAAAGAACTTTTAATTCTTTGAAACTCCCAACTCATATTTCATATGTTTTGAAGAAGTCATTTTATCTTCGCTCGTGAAAATCATTGAGTTGCATAAAGTTTCAGAATTGGAAATATTTTCAAATGAAATTCAAATATTTTCAACACCCTTGTCATTTAAATAAATGGAAGAAGTCATGGCATCTTCTCTCTAGGGTTTTGGTGATGAAAAGAATTTGAATTCGAAGATCATAAAAGCAAAATGAAAGTTTGGGAAAGTCCTTTATTCCTCTCATTTAACTTTCAAAAGTTTCAATTTCACTCACTTTCAGTCAATCAATCAAGCAATCAATCAAACAACAAGCATAGTTATTTATTTAATATAACATTCCAAAATTTAGAATTTTGGGATGTTACAAATCTACCACCCTTAAAATGAATCTCGTCCCGAGATTCGGAGAGGCTAGAAAGAAATAGGTTAGGGTTTGGGGTCTTCTCAAAATCCATCGACCGTCTCCGGGGTCTCGGATGCTACCACCCTTAGAAGCATGGTTACGGTTCCATCAAAACTCATATACTCCATCCTTATTACTGACAGTGTCGGTCTTCTCAGATATTAAGGATAATTCCTTCTCTGGTCTCTTCCGGTGGTGGCATAACCTTTTCCTCAATTCCTTTGTCCTTTCCTCTTGGTTAGGTTATCCCGTAATTGGGTCTTTATAGCTGACGGGTCTGGCGCCAATTCTAAACAAATATCGGTATCTCATGGTGGTCAACGATTTATGATTTCTGCAGAAAAAGGGCCTTGGCTTCATTCTCACCGTATAATCTACGATTGGCAACAACTGCCATGTACATGGGTTTATCATCATACCATTCTAAGGCTTAAGCAAGGCTTCAACGAGCGTCGTCACTTTACTATGGGTAAGTCTCTCAGATTTACCATTCCAAATAGCAAGAGCGAAAGATACGAGTAAGTCGGTATGGTGATCAATCCATTCCGCACCCAGATCATTACCCTGTATAAGGTTTAGCGAATCTCGTATTCTAACACTCGGTCATTCTCACAAGCATTGCAGAATTTCTCTTGTCCATGAACTGGGTTCGGATTTATCCCTTAATTCTGCAGGCCAAACAAAACATCTATTGTTCCTTAACAATTCTCAGGTTTTGCGTAAACTCCTATAGAATCGTCGGTTGATAAAATCGCAACTTCTGCCAGGGTTTTTCCTTCAGCAAGAGTGTGCTTGCTTCTTGGCAGGTCCTGGGGCCTGTGGGTTATGGCCCACTTCAACACTAGTGCAGCTTTAACGCATCCTTGGGGTAACTCTCTTGTTCCATATTACACATCCTTTAAATCCAGTAGTACTCTGTTTCTTCATACCATCATATCAAAAGCAAAACTCCAACTTTTTTTCCTTCGAACTACAGTCCGTGGAATATATATATTTTCTTATCCATTAGTCTAGTCTTCTTCACAGGGTACTACCACCCTAAAAATGAAATTCACAAATCCATCCATAGACCATATTTCTCATATCCTCGAAAATGGTCAAAATCCGTGTTCATAGAGTAACAACTCATACAATTAAACATATGAAAACATGTCACCTTAACTTTATTGATTTCATAAATCCATTACAAACTCTGAGCACCCATTACATAACTCAACTTATTGTACTCATAAAAATGAAATTGCTTTCTATTACTCTTGTTTCCAATATCAAAATTCCAACTACTCAACTCCAGCTTTCATCTTATCGGAACATTTAGTAGCATAATGTCCTGCTTCCTTGCAGCGAAAACAAAAGACTTCCGACATGTCTCGGGGCTTCTTTGTGATTATGTAGGCTCCTTGGATTCTTGGCTTCTTTTCTGGACATTTACTAGCGTAATGACCTAAATCCTTGCACCTGTAACAAGTGATATGACTCAGGTTCTTCTCTGCGAAAATTGTGTTGTTCTGGGGTTGCCTTCTTTTTCTCTTCCTGGATTTCTCTGTAATGATCAGAGCTTCTATTTCCCGAGGGTCAAACTTCACTTCTGCTGTCGGGAAATCTCTGAAATATTCTTCTCTTTCCTTGGTACAATACTGGGAAAAAATGTCCTTCTTCTCCACATGAATAGCAAGCGTTGGAGTAAAATCTGTTGAGGTCTTCTCCATCAGGGTCTTGAACACATTCCTTCATCACAGGTTCTTTCATAACTTCTCGGAGGGCTTCTTTCATTCCTTCTTCCTGCTTCTGAATAGTTTGTTGCACCATGGGGTAAATGTGACACTGAGTCGGGTAGTGGGTGGTTCCTTCACACAAGAAACAAGTCACCGACTAGTTGGGCATTCCTCACTGGGTGTTTCTCCTCACAATGAGGGCATCCATCCTTGTGTTCCTCCTGGTGTGTCCTATTTCTCCGCAAATCTTGCAGCACAAGGTTTCTTCTTGGGTTATCATAGTGCTTCCGGATGAGGCGTGATCTCAACAGGTCTTCTTGAATTCCTCCCAAGTTCTTGCTCCATTAAATCCTTGTATGGCTTGATGCATTTTCCACCAGGTTGCAGCACTTCCTTCAAAGTACTGGAGAGCGTAAGATACTTCATTCTTCCTTGAAACCAAATTGCTCCCAAAGTGATTCTCCATGTTCGAATCCATAGCTCGCCTCCTACTGAGTCTTGATCGAGAGAATATCAGTCCAACTTCATTCATCAACTATGGGGTCCAAAAGTTTTGGGATGATATATGAGAGAGGTGGGGAGGGATATACACACAATACAAACAATAGTTTTGAAGAAACAAGTTTTACTTTGTGGCTGTCGGAAAACATCAAACAAATGACAGCTCACAAATCGCCGCATCTAACGTAAGTGTGTAACAGGGGTTTGGTCTTCTAAAGGTCAAATAATTCTTCAGATTCTTCAAATTCTTCAAGTCTTCAGAGTCTTCAATTGTTGCAGCTGCAATTCCTCCAACGCATGGTGAAGTCCTCTTTACTCTGAAATGGCCATCAGTTGTCCGATATCTTTAATTCATGGAGTGAGTTGATCTTCCGTGTGGTCAAAAGGGAAAAGGGTATATTCTAACAATTTGAGGTGAGAGTGTCTATTCAATAAAATCAGAAAGGATGAGAAGTAAGAGTCTTTTTGAAAATAAAGTTTTAGAAATTTCCTATCCTAGGGCTTTCCGGTTTCTAGGGTCACGTCCTACAGTCAACATGTGCTCTGATACCATTTCTGTAGCGACCCGACCTCAGACGGTCAAGCCTCGTGTTTCGTGCCATCCTCGGATCAGTATCTCGGCACACACAGTACATCAATGTATATATCAAAGTGCAATCACATGTATAATTAACGTAAAACTGATATATACCTCATAAGTCATAGCGAAACAAATAGTCGGGTGTGGAGTCCCATCAACGCCATCGGCAGTTGAGTGTAGATCGTAACCTGTATCGTAACTCTTACTCGTCGAGGAAATATCTGCAACATGATACGTTGCAGCCGTGTAGGTCGATTACATTGAATGTACCGCAAGATCACAATAAGAGAAAACAGATGATAAACTATACTATATGCGGTTTGGCTTGGTGGCTCTGTATCTGAGTTTTGTTTGCGTAAAAGCTGGTTTTATTTTCCCTACATCAAAGGAATAAATGAAGTCTGTACTATAGAGTTCTCTTTCATGACATGGTTCCGCCAACCGATGTCTCATAGCCCAAATCATCATAAGTTGCCCACAATTAAGTTATCAGTCCGGTGTTGAGAGTTCCGAGATAGATCCAAGTCCAGAGGCTCAAATTGTCCGTAATCGGGACACGGCTAATCGATTAGGTTTAAACCTCTGCAGAGGTTTGTACACTTTACCCGCAAGATTCGATCCCTCTTTTACGTTCTCGCACTTCAGGTGTTTGAGAACAAGATGACCAAACATGATCTTCGAAGAGTTCCTCGACCAATGTCCGTGCTCATCCAATCCTACCGTAGTTCTACATCTGCTAGCACCGCCCCAGCCAGAGTCACAACCAAGGTCAACCAAGCGAGCCCATAATGACTTGCGGTTGCAGGTAAGCTTCGGGCATGAAGTATTCTTCCGTCTCTTTGAGTCTGGGTGAAGCTTTCCGCAAGATGTCATGGCGCTTCTCCATGCATCCCGCCAACCACTGGTTGCTCCAGGTGCCCGTCAACCATCCTTCACCCGATGAGTGTGTATTGAATTCTTGTCTCGAGTCTTGAAGTCTTGAGGCCTTGAAGATGCAGTCCTTGCAGATTCCATCATGGGTTGTCGTCATTGGCGTAGATCCTCCTTTCTCACACCACTCCGAGCACTCATACCAACCACGTCTACTATAGCGTAGCATTAAAATAAATAACGTCCGGGCTTGGTAACAGGTGATGGGTTCCTACCTCATGCATACTACTCAACTACAAGGATTCAATTTCACTCTTGGAGGGATTGTTGCGAAGATGACACTAGATGCAATAAAACACATAGGTATGAAAAACATGGTCAAAGTGAACTTGCTCGGTAATACTTGATGAAGATAACAACGCTGTCGAGAAAATGACTTGGTAGAACTAATCGTCACTCCGTTGAAAATCTATATAGTCAAACATAGCATTCATATAAGCAAACATCCTAGCAAACAATTTTAACACTCATAATAACAATTAAAACAAAAAAACTCAATAATAAAACTCCAACAAAGTCCAAAGAAGCTTCAAATAAAACTAGAAAGAAAAACTACTAACGAAAATCTATGACTTTGCTACAAGCATCTAACATAGTTTTGCCCTAAGTAAAAAAAACTTAACAGCAATTAAAACACTAAACTAATAATTTAACAGAAAATAAAAAGTAAAACAACTAAGTTAACAGAAAGTATTTTTTCATAAAATTTTATTTGCAAAAAGAAACAAATAAAAAGCTTTTATAAAACTCTAACTATGACCTATAGAAGGTTTCATACAAAACTAAGGAAAATAATTTTTTTAAATAAAATAAAATTTTCTCCTGTTTTCTAATAGAAACACAACTAATTTTGTCAAAAGTGACAAAAAGAAATAATTTAAAACTAATAAAAACAATAAAGAAAAAGCTAAAACAGAACTAATAATAAAACAGTACTGTTTTGCTAAAAACCTAATTTAAATTAACCTAGAAATAAAATACTAAATACTACTGGATAAACAAAGGTCCTAGAGACCAGGAGCAAAAAGAATCGGTCAAAATAATATTCCTAACTCAAAATAGCTCAAATCTAGTGATTTGAGAAAATTCATCTAAACACAAATTTAAACTGCTCAAATGTGAAATAAAATTGAACTAACAGAAACTTCAGCAAATTTGTGACACATAGCAATTGGAATCACTCAAAATACTAAAAACTCTAAAAGATATGAATTTTCTAAGATTGCTATTTTCTGAAAAAAAATGAATTACGGGATTTCGTGGATCTCACGGAGTAGTCGTCGGAGTTGGGGAAGAAGATCGGATCCGATGTTGCGGTTGCTCCTAGAGGAAAGGAGATCACGGGGACGGTGGAGAGGAGATCATATAAACCTCAGGAGAGGTCGAGGGCGCGGCGGCACTTGGCGGCGACGGTGGTGCTTCTGCTTCTTGCTGCTGAAGAGGAGAGGAGAGGAGAGGAGAGGTGTTGGTTTGATGTGTTGGAGGGGGTGCTTGGGTATTTATATTGGGAGGGAAGGCTTTGCTTGGGGTAGGGGACAAGAAATAGATTAGGATTAGGAAACAAAAGGAAAAGATCTTAGAAACAAATCGGAATAAACGAAGCAGGATCAAATCCTACTAGTATTAGGAAAAAGGAGCGGTGCTCCTAGCTTCCCTTAGTGCGTGCGATGGTGTTGGCCTTGTGGCGGCCGGTGGCAAGTGGCGGCTTGGGCCTTTGGCCCAAGCCATGGATTTTTTTTTACAAAATTTTCAGAGAACTAAAATAAAAAAAACAAAATGACTAAAACTTTTATATAGGCATATAATATACCAAAATTTGCAGAAAAAGATTTTCTACAACATGGACATTATTATAGCATTGAATAAAATACACACAAATTTAAATAAAATAAAGAGTGCTTCAGCTCTAATAAAATCCAATAAAATCATTTTAAAAATACCAAAATGAATTCAAATTTATTTCTCTCCAATTTTCTGATGTAGGGAATCATGTTACCCTATTTTCCATATATTTTATTTTGGAGAAAATAATTTGAATAAAACTCAAATAACTCCAAATTGAAAATAAATTCAAAAGAACTTTTAATTCTTTGAAACTCCCAACTCATATTTCATATGTTTTGAAGAAGTCATTTTATCTTCGCTCGTGAAAATCATTGAGTTGCATAAAGTTTCAGAATTGGAAATATTTTCAAATGAAATTCAAATATTTTCAACACCCTTGTCATTTAAATAAATGGAAGAAGTCATGGCATCTTCTCTCCAGGGTTTTTGGTGATGAAAAGAATTTGAATTCCCGAAGATCATAAAAGCAAAATGAAAGTTTGGGAAAGTCCTTTTATTCCCTCTCATTTAACTTTCAAAAAGTTTCGAATTTCACTCACTTTCAGTCAATCAATCAAGCAATCAATCAAACAACAAGCATAGTTATTTATTTAATATAACATTCCAAAATTTAGAATTTTGGGATGTTACATCCGTGGCCCGAGGGCTCTTTTCAAGAGGAGCTTGGCTTGTGGCAACGGGAGTGGTTTTACATCACCGCTCCCAGGGGCACCAAATGGGCGGCGCTCCTTGGCACCACAGCGGCTGGCATCATGGGTCAACAAGGGGTTCGACTGGGGGCCATCCAAGGACGTTCCCTTGTTGCAGGGCCGTATTCGAGACCTCCAGGAAAGAGGGATCAATCTGGTCGCAGTGACGCAAGTTATGGTGATCCGGCGCCTTCAGCCCTGCAAACGTCACCCCCTCCGCCTGTGGGAATTCAATCCGGAGGGACCACGAGCTCTCCAAAATTTTATGGGCACGACACCCGTGGAGATGTATAAACTGTTCTTCGGATCACAAGAGAAGTGTCCGGACTTGACCGAGGACGCAGGACTAAGCTGCAATCGCCCAGATACTCAAGTAAGTAGTTCGGTACTCGGACAAACTGTTCATTCATTTATTTTATACATAAATGCCCTTTAAAGGAGCCGTTTCTTGAACAGGAGTGGATAGCCAAGGCAAAGTTAATAAGGTGTCCGGCTCCCCTCCCCGAGACCACGCCGGATCCCATGCTGACCAAGATGTTCAAGGTCGCGCCTTTTGAAGAAGGCGAAGGGGGGATCGGGGAAGCAACCGCCTCTGCGAAGGAGGCTATCAAGGAAGGAGGGATTAAGAGTCCCGCCTTCCGAGGAGAGAAGAGAACCGCTTCGGAAGATCCGGAGGTCAAGGCCTCAAAGAGGGGAAGGGAATCTTCGGCAGAGAGTCCGGCGCTGGAAGTAACCCAACCGCATTATTTCCCCGAGGGGATCAGCCCTCCAGCGAGCCGTAAGTAAAAAGAAGGGGTCTTGTAAATAAGGAACATCCCTATATTTATTCATGAAGATAACCGAAATCGTACCTTGTAGTTCGGACCTCAGCCCTTCTCAGCAGAGCTCGTCTTCGGGGGATCTTCTTCGGAGATGATGGAGAGCGAACGCCCCACTGTCGCACCCTCATGTGAAGCGGACGACCTGAAGGTGTCGTCGCGGAGGGTTCCCCAAGTCGGCGGGGCGGAAGGTCCGCGCCAAGTGGCGTGCGGTCGGAGGAGCTGAAGGATCTGCTCGGGCGAGCGGTTATTTCAGAAGATCACCGTGCTCTAATGGGTACGGTGATTGAAAGAATTGCATCCGCGGAGAGCGGATTGAATGAAGCCGTCAGAAGCTTACTGATGGGGTTTGAGGTACGCAAAATGATGTACCTTCCGACGGTTTATGCATATAAAATCATACTGTATAATAGTCGCTTCGAGACTCGGTATGTTGTCAAAATTGACAACGTGCCGAGGATCAAATTCTCAGTTATAACATATCGCCGCTCCTAAACAGGTGGCGGGGCGTATGGAGGCCAGTCGGACTGATAAATATGCCGAACTAAAGCGGCAACTTGACGAGGCGGATGCGAACATCGCGCTGGTCAATAAACGGTTTGACGAGTCACCAGGTATGTGACCTCTATGCGGACACCTTGTAAGGGAGCTTGACGCCCATGTCTTACTATTCGTATGCTTAATGCAGATGGTGCCGCTACCGTGGAGGAGCTGTGGGCAGAACTCGCCCGAGCGAAAGAGCAAGCCAGAATAAGTAATGCGGCCGCTTTAAAGGCGGCCGAAGAGCTAGAAGCTGAACGGGCTGCTCACTGCCGAAGCAAAGAGGAGATGGCCGATATGGCTAAAAAGTTAAGGAATAGTACCGATCGTTGCGAGGTTCTTGAAAAAGAGCGTCAAGCGGAACAAGAGGGCCTAAAGAAGGCCGCCGCCGAATCCAAGAATGCCCAATCGGCTTTGAGAGCCGCAAAGGAGGAGCTGAGTCAGGCCGGGGCAATTGCGGCTGGAAAACCGTTTCTGCTGCGGAGGAAATATACAGATCCAAAGTATGCTCAGTTGGATAAGTTGTGGAGTTCGGAGGATGCTTATCTCGACTTGGCGGCGAAGCGCTATGACGCTGTTGAGCACTTCCGGGGCGGAAGGGGCCTGAAGGAAGAGCTATATTGGTCGCAATTCCATAGTCCGGGCGTCCTCTGCCGCTTATCGATCGGTTGGCGAATGGGCGAGCTGAATCGATTGTCCGGATTTGCCATGAAGCATGTCTTGACTCACTTGTGGCCGGGCGGACCCCAGCCGAAGAGCTATTTTGATTTAGTGCAGCAGTTTCTTGGTGCGGTGTCGCGTATCGACGTAATGAAGCGATCGATGTGTATTGAGGGAGTGCGAATGGCTCTTGCCCGTGTCAAGACATCTTGGGCAGAGATGAAGGCCACCGACGTTGCATCCCATGATTGACGTGAGGTTTAGTACCGCCGAGCACTACTTTGAAGAAGTCTGCGGGCGCTCGTTTAATAGAGACTTGGCGCTTTCGAAGGATATTATGTTTAAATGACATCTATGATTTGTGAAAACAATGTTTCAATGTAATATAAGGTCTTTTTATACTTGTGCGTTCAAGTAGTAAACTACTCCTGGCGGCCGCTTATGTATATGTGTATATAACTGAAAGATGGCAGTCCTTGGCTTCAGCCCCACGCACATAGTGCGGGGTGTTTAAAAAAGGCATTTTTCACACTTAATCCAACGTCTTGGTCCTGTTAAGGAGGTGATAGCGTAGCAAACCAGGCAACAGACTATAATGCTTTATCACTTTCACTTAGCCATAGGAGTTCGAGGGTGGGGCTACTATATAGCCCCCGGGGCACCACACTCTCCCGAATTCAGGGTGCGTATGTGCTGACCGAAACCGTCCTTCGTTAATGCGGAGGAATCCTAAACATTCCTGTGAGTCGTCGAGTGGTTGACCAGTCTCTCGCTATATCATGTGATCAGTTTCGGCTTTCATCGAGGTGCTCGCCCGGCAACCGGGCACAATCGCATAGTTCTCCGGTGCGCGTTAGCCGTGAAAACGGAACATAAGGCAGCAAAACACAGGAGCCGGGCAACCCAACATTTGACCAAAGACATGATTCGAGCTGATGCTTATAAGGCCTAATCTCGAGACGCGAATACTCCCTAAGGTATTCGGTCTTTATGAAAATGGGCAGAATAATGCCCTAAGCCCCAGTGTCCAGTGCAGCGCAAAAAATTCTGGTGCGGCCAATGCCAAAACACCAGCCTCCTCCTCGGTTATATTAAGGAACCGGGGGGATGTATATCAACAAGAGACATTAAAAAAAGGTTTATGCAGGGTCTTAATCTAAAAAGAATCCTTGCAACGGGTCCCTACTGCACGTCTGCGCCTGTGTCTCCGTTGTGCCGTATCCTGGACGGGTGTAGCACGTTGTTCATCTGTAAAAGAGAGGAACTTAGTTTGAAAGAAAAAGGATAGTGCGAAAGATGTACTTAATATTAAATAAATAGAGTACGGTTCAAAGAATTGAATAAAATTGAGCTTTATTGTCTCTTGTTATACATGCATGCAGCCCCTCGTATGGGGGTATGCCGCTAGTAGGCGCCGGACTCGTCTAACTGTGTCCGGGGTTTGAATGACCGATTCAGGTTCTTTGCCTAGCAGAGCCAGATAGTTGTGGGGCTGTCAAGGCAGTCTCCCCTTCTTCTGTGCTCGAGTAACACTTAATACTTCCTTTTAACGAGATGATGCCGCGTGGACCGGGCATTTTAAGTGTTAGAGATGCATAATGCGGTATTGCGTTTAAGCGGGCAAAAGCTTCGCGTCCCAATAGTGCTTGATGGCTACTTTTAAACGGGGCGACATGGAAGAGCAACCTTTTGCGACGGAAGTTGTCGGATGAACCAAACACAACTTCTAGCAGTATGGAGCCCATGCAAAGGGCATATGGGCCTGGCATTACTCCTTCAAAGGAGGTGTTGCTACGGTGAATTTTGGTTGGGTTTATCCTCATCCTGCGGATTGTGTCCTGATATATCAGGTTTATGTCACTGCCGCCATCCATGAGGACATGTGTAAATTGGAATCCGTCGATTATAGGATCCAATATCAAGGCAGTCCATCCTGCGTTCCGGATATTATCGGAATAGTCCTGATGGTCGAAGGTGATTGGTTTTGACAACCAGTGTGCGGCGCACCTTTTAGTGGGCACCGCTCTGTTTTTCCCTTTGATCACGTGAAGTGAGTTTACTGTTTTGACCTCCTGTGGGAAAGTTTTTTGTTTTCCAAGGCTCTGCTTGTGGTGCTCGTCGTCATCTTCACTTGGTGTGTCGAGCCCCTTGTGTTCGGCGTTCAGTCTGCCGGACTGTTTGAAGACCCACCAATTTCTGTGGGTATGGTTGGTAGGCCTCCCAGGAGTACTATGGATTTGACATATCTTGTCCAAGATTTTGTTGAAGTTGGATAGCTCATCGCTATTGTCCTTAAGGGGCAGTTTTTTGTTGTTCTGTCGTGAGCTTTTGAATCCGGCGTTGACTGCCGTGCTCTTTGGACTGTTCCTTTTAATCCGGCGCTGGTCCTTGTTGCGCCGTGGTTTCCGTTCCATCCCTGATTTGGATGTACTTGGGTCGCTGGTGCTGCATCTTGCTAGCCAGCTATCCTCTGCCGCACAAAAGCGGGTCATGAGGCTTGTTAATGCGGCCATTGTTCTTGGCTTTTCTTGGCCGAGGTGTCTGGCGAGCCATTCATCTCGGACGTTGTGTTTGAAAGCTGCTAAGGCTTCGGCGTCCGGACAGTCGACTATTTGGTTCTTTTTAGTAAGGAACCTGTTCCAGAATTTCTGGGCTGACTCTCCGGGCTGTTGAGTTATGTGACTTAGATCGTCTTCTTGCTTTTTTAATTGTGGGGGCTCTAAGGCCTCCTCGTCGAATTCGGGCAATACCTTTCTTTTCGGGTAGCTCTTTGTTCGGCGACTATCGTCGTACTTATCTACGGTGCTGAATACTTTGCTCCATCTGATCCTGAGTGCACCTTCCGCAGTTTTGAGCTTCCGCTTCTGCTTTTTCAGGCTCGTGATGGCGGCGAGCCTTTTCTCGGAGGTCATTTGCTCCAATGGTTTGTCCGGCGTGAGATCGTCCGGACTGTTGTCTTCACCGGGGACAGATTGTTTATCCAAGTTGTCTTGTTCGGACGATTGCTCGATAGCTTGTTCGTTGTCCACCGGTTCGCCCTGCTCTATGGCTGGGTCTTTGTTGAGGCGGGACTTTGTTCGGCGTTTACGTTGCCGTTTTGACTGCTTTTCGAGGGATTTATCCTTCGTAGCGTCTCGTTGTTCCTCGTCTTCATTTCCTTTAGGTGTATCTACCATGTATACATCATGGGATGAGGTTGTCCAGCATCCTATAGGTGCTGGTTCATTGTTGTCTCCTACATCGTCGTCCATATCGTCGATGTCTTCGGAGTCGAAATCGACCACGTCATGTAAGCTTTCGACGGTGGCTATGAAGTGGGTGGTGGGTGGGCACTGAGTTTCTTCATTGTCCGCATCCCAACCTTCCAGACCGTAGTCCGGCCAGGGCTCTCCGGATAAAGAGAGAGACTTTAGTGAATTCAGGATGTCGCCAAAGGGCGAGTGCTGAAAAATGTCCGCGACCGTGAACCCCATAACGGGCGCCCAATCGGATTCGATTGGCAAGGGCACGGAGGGTTCGGAGTCCGGAGAGGAGTCCGTCACCACAGGTCGAGGTCTTCGCAAAGGACAGGGATGGAGTTCGCTCGATCACGTAGAGATTGTAGCCCCGAGGCGGTGTCCAACCACTCGTCCTCGATCGGGAATCCGCCCGGATTAAGGGTCGGGCGGATCTTGGTGCGGCCTCGTGGCATTGTTCGCTGCTGAGCTAGATCATGCCCATCGAGACGGTCTGGCGCGCTTAGCTGCGGCTCGAATCCGTCGAAGATCAAGTCTCCGCGGATATCGGTCGTATAGTTTAAACTTCCAAATCTAACCTGATGGCCAGGCGCGAGGTTTCGATCTTCTCGGATGGCTGCGAATTGGCCCGCGAGCAAAGCCGCCGAACACGAAGATCTGTCCGGGAGAAAAGTCTCACCACGGACGCGTCATTGTTGATGATCGAAGGAGCCATCGGGCCTATCGGTGGCGACACGAGGAACTCTCAATGAAAGCACCAATGTCGATGTCAAAACCGGCGGATCTCGGGTAGGGGTCCCGAATCTGTGCGTCTAGGCGGATGGTAACAGGAGACAAGGGACACGATGTTTTACCCAGGTTCGGGCCCTCTTGATGGACGTAATACCGTACTCCTGCTTGATTAATATTGATGATATGGGTAGTACAATAGTAGATCTACCACGAGATCAAGGAGGCTAAACCCTAGAAGCTAGCCTATGGTATGATTGTTGTTCGTCCTATGGACTAAAACCCTCCGGTTTATATAGACACCGGATAGGTTGGGGTTACACAGAGTCGGTTACAATGGTAGGAGATCTACATATCCGTATCGCCAAGCTTGCCTTCCACGCCAAGGAAAGTCCCATCCGGACACGGGACGAAGTCTTCAATCTTGTATCTTCATAGTTTTGGAGTCCGGCCATGACGATAGTCCGGCTATCCGGACACCCCCTAGTCCGGGACTCCCTCAATCACTTTCATCATCGTATTCAGATTCAATAATTTCTTTCTCTCCAACCCTAGCAATTTGTTCATCTAGAAATTCACCAAGGGAGATAGTAGTATCAAGCATAGAATTAGTTTCATCATAAGTATCATGCATGGCAGAAGTGGCATCATCAATAACATGCGACATATCGGAACGAATAGCAGAAGCAGGTTTAGGTGTCGCTAGCTTACTCATACAAGAAGGTGAATCAAGTGCAGAGCTAGATGGCAGTTCCTTACCTCCCCTCGTAGTTGAGGGATAAACTTTTGTCTTAGGGTCTCTCAAGTTCTTCATAGTGTCCAGCAGATATAAATCCCAAGTGACTCAAAGAATAGAGCTATGCTCCCCGGCAACGGCGCCAAAAAAAGGTCTTGATAACCCACAAGTATAGGGGATCGCAATAGTTTTCGAGAGTAGAGTATTCAACCAAAATTTATTGATTCGACACAAGGGGAGCCAAAGAATATTCTCAAGTATTAGCAGTTGAGTTGTCAATTCAACCACACCTGGAAACTTAGTATCTGCAGCAAAGTGTTTAGTAGCAAAGTAATATGATAGTGGTGGTAACGGTAATAAAAGTAAAGACAGCAAAAGTAATGTTTTTGGTATTTTTGTAGTGATTGTAAGAGTAGCAGCGGAAAAGTAAATAAATGAAGACTAGTATATGGAAAGCTCGTAGGCACCGGATCAGTGATGGATAATTATGCCGGATGTGGTTCGTCATGTAACAGTCATAACATAGGGTGACACTGAACTAGCTCCAATTCATCAATGTAATGTAGGCATGTATTCCGAATATAGTCATACGTGCTTATGGAAAAGAACTTGCATGACATCTTTTGTCCTACCCTCCCGTGGCAGCGGGGTCCTATTGGAAACTAAGGGATATTAAGGCCTCCTTTTAATAGAGAACCGAAACAAAGCATTAGCACATAGTGAATACATGAACTCCTCAAACTATGGTCATCACCGAGAAGTATCCCGATTATTGTCACTTCGGGGTTGTTGGATCATAACACATAATAGGTGACTATAGACTTGCAAGATAGGATCAAGAACACACATATATTCATGAAAATATAATAGGTTCAGATATGAAATCATGGCACTCGGGCACTAGTGACAAGCATTAAGCATAGCAAAGTCATAGCAACATCAATCTCGAACATAGTGGATACTAGGATCAAACCCTAACAAAACTAACTCGATTACATGATAAATCTCATCCAAACCATCACCGTCCAGCAAGCCTCACGATGGAATTACTCGAGCACGGTGGTGAGCATCATGAAATTGGTGATGGAGGATGGTTGATGATGGCGACGGCGAATCCCCTCTCCGAGCCCCGAGCGGACTCCAGATCAGCCCTCCCAGAGAGATTAGGGCTTGCGGTGGCTCCGTGATCGTAAAACGCGGTGATTTCTTCTCTCTCATTTTTTCTCCCAAAGCCAATATATAGAGTTGGAGTTGGCGTGGGAGGGTGTCCAAGGGCCCATGAGGTAGAGGCGCGCCCCCACCCTCATGGACAGGTGTGGGCCCCTGGTCTTCATCTTTAGCGAGGATTTTTATTATTTATTCTAAGATATTCCGTGGAGTTTCGGTCATTCCGAGAAATTTTGTTTTCGCATAAAACAACATCATGGCAATTCTGCTGAAAACAACGTCAGTCCGGGTTAGTTCCATTCAAATCATACAAGTTAGAGTCCAAAACAAGGGCAAAAGTGTTTGGAAAAGTAGATACTACGAAGACGTATCAGGGTTCTTGCCTGTGTTGCAAGGTGTGAAATTGAGTCAGACTCAAAGTCCGACCACGACAAAAGATAGAGAGAAAATGAGAGTCATTCCCTATGCCTCAGCAATAGGTTCTATTATGTATGCCCTGCTGTGTACCAGACCTGATGTGTGCCTTGCCATAAGTTTCGTAGGGAGGTACCAAAGTAATCCAGGAGTGGATCGCTGGACAGCGGTCAAGAACATCCTGAAGTACCTGAAAAGGACCAAGGATATGTTTCTCGTTTATGGAGGTGACGAAGAGCTCATCGTAAAGAGTTGCATCGATGCTAGCTTCGACACAGATATGGATGACTCTAAGTCACAAACCGGACATGTATTTATATTGAATGGTGGAGCTATCAGTTGGTGCAGTTCCAAGTAGAGCATCGTGGTAGGATCTACGTGTGAAGCGGAGTACATTGCTGCTTCTGAAGCAGCGCATGAAGGAGTCTGGATGAAGTAGTTCATATCTGATCTGGGTGTAATACCCAGTGCGTCGGGTCCAATGACAATCTTTTGTGACAACACTGGGGCAATTGCCTTAGCGAAGGAATCCAGGTTTCAAAAGAGAACCAAACACATCAAGAGACGCTTCAACTCCATTCATGAAAAGGTCAAGGATGGAGACATAGAAATTTTCAAAATACATACAGATCTGAATGTGGCCGACCCGTTGATTAAACCTCTTCTGCGGGCAAACCATGATCAACACTAAGACTCCATGGGTGTCAGATTCATTACTATGTAATCTGGATTATTAACTCCAGTCCAAGTGGGAGACTGTTAGTATTAGTGCCAAAACCGGCACACCTCCGGGTAGGGGGTCCCGAGCTATGGATCTAGGATCAATGGATAACATGGGACAATGAACACAGTGTTTACCCAGGTTTGGGCCCTCTCAAAGAGGTAAAACCCTACGTCCTGTTTGATTGTATTGAATATGTGATGAAGTTTACAGAGTAGATCTACCTCGAGATCAGCATGAGCTAAACCCTAAGGCTATGAGGTGATGAACGTAGCACTAACCCTAATGACTACAACCGTCGGTTTATATAGACACCAATAGTTTTAGGGTTACCAAATATAGATTACAACAAGAGGGAAAGATACCTCGACCACCCTTGACTTGGAGGGCACACCACGACTTCACAGGTCTCTGTTCACCACACGGCTCCACTAGTATGGGCCGTCTCCCTGAAGACCCCTTAGTCCATGACTCCCTTTGTAGCCCCCGAACTTGCCTCCAACACCGAGGATCACCTTCTGGAATCTTCACACCGCCGGCTTGCGAGACAAGTTCCTCTATTCCATTTGAAGCCGTGCAAATTCGACCAAATATGATCCGGAACCTAATCTAATATAATTAGGTCCAGACAGTCTCGGAATTCTAAGATCTGAATACATCTCAAAATTGAGGTGGGACCACCGAAGTTTAATTCCGTTCCTCGGGGTAAGAACCTCACACACTTTTCAGAGATCGTGCGACCCAATGTCACTGTTCCACACACCCATCCCTTCGGCTTCATGATAAGACGCCTATTTATAGATCCAAAGGTGTTGAGAACAGTTATCCTCCCCCTTTTGCCAAGAACCCCATCGAAGCCATCTTCCGATGCCATGACCGACATCCCATGCTCATCATCGCGCCCTCACAGCCCGCTCCAGGCGAATGGTCAAGTTGTTCAGTCTCGCATATCTAGCTAAGCTGCTTGCAGACACATCGCTTCCTCCCTTCGGTCGATCTGGTCCCAGTCTACACCCGTCTCATCTCCATCGACGGTCGTTCCCTTGCCGAGAACTCCCCCGCAACAAAAAAGGAGGAGAGAGTATGTCTCGTACCCTGCCTTCTAAGAGGTTTGGGTTTCCCTATTCACCCCTTTCTACGGGGACTACTAGAGTTCTATGTTATCCAGCTCCACAACCTCACCCCAGGGTCCATATTGGACATTTCTGGCTTCGCAAACTTGTGCGAGATATTTCTATGTTGCGAGCCCCACTTTGACTTGTGGAGGAAGTTTTTATGTCTTGTCCCCCGCCTCCGGGAGGGATCTATATTTGAGGTAGGCGGCACCAAGGTATGGCGAATAGGTGGGACTGGGTTTCCTATGGGGACCCCACAGAAAGATCGCGAAGGATGGACTTCAGAGTGGTTTTTGATGACCCACAAGTATATGGGATCAATCATAGTCCTTTCTATAAGTAAGAGTGTCAAACCCAACGAGGAGCAGAAGGAAACAACAAGTGGTTTTCAGCAAGGTATTCTCCGCAAGCATGATACGTCTCCAACGTATCTATAATTTCTTATTGTTCCATGCTATTATATTATCTGTTTTGGATGTTTTATATGCATTAATATGCTAGTCTATATTATTTTTGGGACTAACCTATTAACCTAGAGCCCAGTGTTAGTTCCTGTTTTTCCCTGTTTTTGAGTTCCGCAAAAAAGGAATACTAAACGGAGTCCAAACGGAATAAGACCTTTGCGATGATTTTTCTTGGACCAGAAGACAACCAGGAGACTTGGAGATGAAGTCGGAGGAGCCACGTGGCAGCCACAAGGACGGAGGGTGCGCCCCCACCCTTGTGGGCCCCTCGTGCACCTCCTGACCTAATTTATGCGCCTATATATTCCCATATATCCCCAAACCAACAAAGAAAGCCACGAAAACACTTTTCCACTGCCGCAACCTTCTGTACCTGTGAGATCCCATCTAGGGGCCTTTTTTGGCGTCCTGCCGCAGGGGGATTCGATCATGGAGGTCTTCTACATCAACTCTATTTCCCTTTCGGTGAAGCATGAGTAGTTTACCACAGACCTACGGGTCCAGAGCTAGTAGCTAGATGGCTTCTTCTCTCTCTTTGATTCTCAATACCATGTTCTCCTCGATGTTCTTGGAGATCTATACGATGTAATACTTTTTTGCGGTGTGTTTGCCGAGATGCGATGAATTGTGGATTTATGATCAGCTTATTTATGAATATTATTTGAATATTCTCTGAATTATTTTATGCATGATTTTATATCTTTGTAATTCTCTTCGAATTATGGGTTTGGTTTAGCCAACTAGATTGGTTTTTCTTGCAACTGGATAAGTGCTTAGCTTTGGGTTCAATCTCGCGGTGTCCTTTCCCAGTGACAGTAGGGGCAGCAAGGCACGTATTGTATTGTTGCCATCAAGGATAAAAAGATGGTGTTCTCATCATATTGCTTGAGTTAATTCCTCTACATCATGTCATCTTACTTAATGCATTACTCTATTCTTTATGAACTTAATACTCTAGATACATGCTGGATAGCGGTCGATGTGTGGAGCAATAGTAGTAGATGCAGAATCACTTCTGTCTATTTGACACGGACATGATGCCTATATTCATGATCATTGCCGTCGATATCATCATAACTTTGCGCTTTTCTATCAATTGCTCGGCAGTAATTTGTTCACCCGCCGTAATATTTTCTATCTTGAGAGAAGCCACTAGTGAAACCTATGGCCCCTGGTCTATTTTCCATCATATAAGTTTCCGAACTACTCTTTTTGCAATCTTTTACTTTCCGGTCTATAAACCAAAAATACCAAAAATATTTACTTTAGTGTTTATCTATCTCTATCATATCTCACTTTTGCGAGTAACCGTGAAGGGATTGACAACCCCTTTATCGCGTTGGGTGCAAGTTGTTTGATTGTTTGTGCAGGTATTCGGTGACTTGACCGTTGTCTCATACTGGATTGATACCTTGGTTCTCAAACTGAGGGAAATACTTACTCTACTTTGCTGCATCACCCTTTCCTCTTCAAGGGAAAAACCAACGCAAGCTTAAAAAGTAGCAGGAAGAATTTCTGGCACTGTTACCGTGGAGATCTACAGCAAGTCAAGCCATACCAAGTAGCCATCATAAACTCTCATTTCTTGCATACATTATTCGCCATTCACCTCTCGTTTTCTTCTCCCCCACATCTAAAACGATTTTTTAAATGATTTGCCTTTTCTCTCGCTGTTCTGTTGTTTTCCCAAGTCCGTCTTCTCAACACCATGGCCGACCTCAAAAGGGATAAGTGATTTCTCACAAATTTCAATACCTTGGATAGCCCCTCTTTCCTTTCTAAGCTCATAAATAATGATGCTACGGTAAGACTTACCGGTATTGTTAAGGAAAATTTTAACAATTTTGATGAAGATGACCTCGGAATTTTTTTTATTTGCTTGATGAATCTTTGAAATATGCTTGGGATAGGTTGTTGAGGATTCGAGCTAGCTATGTGCCCCAATATCAGATTGAGATATACTAGAAAAGATTTTATGTTGGTTTACCTCCTTCTTTTAACCAAGTTTTGGATTCTATATTTGAAAATCGTTTTCTTGGAGGGGATGCCATCGATACTTATGAGAAGATGAAAACCATATTTGGGCACCCCAAAGGAGACAATGTTGAATCAACTGCTCTTATGTGCTTTTATCAAAATGAAATAATCAAAGAGATGAAGGTTAGTTTAGATGCAAATTTTTGTAACATGCTGAATCATTCTTCTACTATTAATGGCCATGTGCTTCCTCAAAATAGAAAGATAAATGCTACGGATAACAAATTCTCTCTTTGCTTCCAAAGGGGGGAAGATGAAAATACCTAGATTTATTCGTGTTTTATGCCTAGCTAAGGGCGTTAAACAATAGCACTTGTTGGGAGGCAACCCAATTTTATTTTTCTTTTTTCTTTTTAGGTTTTTTTTGCATTAAATAATTCATCTAGCCTCTGGTTATATGTGGTTTTGTGTTTTAGTTAGTGTTTGTGCCAAGTAAGACCTTTGGGATAGCTTACGGTGATAGTTGCTTTGATCTTGCTGAAAAACAAAAAATTTTGCGCCTAGGGAAATATACTGATTCTTATGGCATAAGATTAATAAACAAATTTCTTAGGCTGTCCTAATTTTTTAGATTTTTTAGAGTTATATAAGTTTTATAAATATCCAGATTTCTATAGACTGTTCTGTTTTTGACAGATTCTGTTTTCTATGTGTTGTTTGCTTATTTTGATGAATCTATGCCTAGTATAGGGGGGGTATGAACCATGGAAAAGTTGGAATAAAGTAGATATTACACAAATATAAATAAAGAATGAGTTCACGATAGTATCAAAAGTGGTGATTTATTTTCTTATACTAACGGAGCTTATGAGATTTTCTGTTGAGTTTTGAATTGTGAAGTTTTCAAGTTTTGGGTAAGGATTTGATGGACTATGGAATAAGGAGTGGCAAGAGCCCAAGCTTGGGGATGCCCAAGGCACCCCAAGGTAATATTCATGGACAACCAAGAGCCTACGCTTGGGGATGCCCCGGAAGGCATCCCCTCTTTCATCTTCGTCTATCGGTAACTTTACTTTAGGCTATATTTTTATTCACCACATGATATGTGTTTTGCTTGGAGCATCTTGTATGATTTGAGCCTTTGCCTTTTAGTTTTGCACAATCATCCTTGTTTTACACACCTTTTGAGAGAGACACGCACGCATCATGATTTATTAGAATACTCTTTGTGCTTCACTTATATCTTTTGAGCTAGGCAATTTTACTCTAGTACTTCACTTATATATTTTTACAGCATGGTGATGCTTTTATTTTATAGAAAATTGATGAACTCTCATGCTTCACTTATATTATTTTGAGAGTCCTTAAACAACATGGTAATTTTCTTTCGTTATAAATTTAGTCCTAATATGATAGGCATCCTAGAGGGATATAATAAAAACTTACATATAAAGTGCATTGAATACTATGAGAAGTTTGATTCCTTATGATTGTTTTGAGATATGAAGATGGTGATATTAGAGTCATGCTAGTGAGTAGTTGTGAATTTGAGAAATACTTGTGTTAAAGTTTGTGATTCCCGTAGCATGCACGTATGGTGACCCGTTATGTGATGAAGTCGGAGCCTGCTTTATTTATTTATTGTCTTCCTTATGAGTGGCGGTCGGGGACAAGCGATGGTCTTTTCCTACCAATCTATCCCCCTAGGATCATGCGTAGTACTTCGTTTCGATAACTAATAGATTTTTGCAATAAGTATATGAGTTCTTTATGACTAATGTTGAGTCCATGGATTATACACACTCTCACCCTTCCATCATTGCGCCTCTCTTGTGCCGCGCAACTTTCGCCGGTACCATAAACCCACCATATACCATCCTCAAAACAGCCACCATACCTACCTATTATGGCATTTCCGTAGCCATTCTGAGCTATATTGCCATGCGACTTTCCACCGTTCCGTTTATTATGACACATTCCATCATTGTCATATTGCTTTGCATGATCATGTAGTTGACATCGTATTTGTGGCAAAGCCACCATTCATAACTCTTTCATACATGTCACTCTTGATTCATTGCACATCCCGGTATACCGCCGGAGGCATTCATATAGAGTCATATTTTGTTCTAAGTATCAAGTTGTAATTCTTGAGTTGTAAGCAAATAAAAGTGTGATGATCTTCATTATTAGAGCATTGTCTCATGTGAGGAAAGGATGATGAAGACTATGATTCCCCCACAAGTTGGGATGAGACTCCAGACAAAAAAAATAGGCCGAAAAAATGAGAGAAGGCCCTAATAAAAAAAATGAGAGAAAGAGAGAAGGGGCAATGTTACTATCCTTTAACCACACTTGTGCTTCAAAGTAGCACCATGATCTTCATGATAGAGAGTTTCCTATATTGTCACTTTCATATACTAGTGGGAATTTTTCATTATAGAACTTGGCTTGTATATTCCAATGATGGGCTTCCTCAAATTGCCCTAGGTCTTCGTGAGCAAGCAAGTTGGATGCACGCCCACTAATTTTCTTTTTGAGCTTTCATAAACTTATAGCTCTAGTGCATCCGTTGCATGGAAATCCCTACTCACTCACATTGGTATCTATTGATGGGCATCTCCATAGCCCGTTGATATGCCTAGTTGATGTGAGACTATCTCCTTCCTTGTCTTCTCCACAACCACCCTCTATTCCACCTATAGTGCTATGTCCATGGCTCACGCTCACGTATTGCGTGCAAGTTCAAAAAGTTTGAGAACATCAAAATTATGAAACAATTGCTTGGATTGTCATCGGGGTTGTGCATGATTTAAATATTTTGTGTGATGAAGATGGAGCATGGCCAGACTATATGATTTTGTAGGGATAACTTGGCCATGTTATTTTGAGAAGACATGATTGCTTTATTAGTATGCTTGAAGTATTATTGTTTTTATGTCAATATTAAACTTTTGCTTTGAATCTTATGGATTTGAACATTCATGCCACAATAAAGAAAATTACATGGATAAATATGTTAGGTAGCATTCCACATCAAAAATTATGTTTTTCTTATTTATCTACTCGAGGACGAGGCGGAATTAAGCTTGGTGATGCTTGATACGTTTCCAACCTATCTATAATTATTTATTATTCCAAGCTATTATATTATCTCTTTTGGATGTTTTATATGCATTAATATGCTATTTTATATTATTTTTGGGACTAACCTATTAACCTAGAGCCCAGTGCCAGTTCCTGTTTTTCCCTGTTTTTGAGTTTCACGGAAAAGAAATACCAAACGGAGTCCAAACGGAATAAAACCTTCGCGATGATTTTTCTTGGACTAGAAGACAACCAAGAGACTTGGAGATGAAGTCGGAGGAGCCACGATGCGGCCACAAGGACGGAGGGTGCGCCCAGGGGGGTAGGGCATGCTCCCCACCCTTCTGGGCCCCTCGTGCACCTCCTGACCTAATTTCTGCGCCTATATATTCCCATATATCCCCAAACCAACAGAGAAAGCCACGAAAACACTTTTCCACCGCCGCAACCTTTTGTACCTGTGAGATCCCATCTAGGGGCCTTTTCTGGTGTCCTGTTGGAGGGGGATTCTATCATGGAGGGCTTCTACATCAACACTATTGCCCTTTCGAAGAAGCGTGAGTACTTTACCACAGACCTATGGGTCCATAGCTAGTAGCTAGATGGCTTCTTCTCTCTCTTTGATTCTCAATACCATGTTCTCTTCGATGTTCTTGGAGATCTAGTCGATGTAATACTTTTTTGCAGTGTGTTTGCTGAGATCCGATGAATTGTGGATTTATGATCAGCTTATCCATGAATATTATTTGGATCTTCCCTGAATTCTTTTATGGATGATTTGATATCTTTGTAATTCTCTTCAAACTATTGGTTTGGTTTGGCCAACTAGATTGGTTTTTCTTGCAATGGGAGAAGTGCTTAGCTTTGGGTTCAATCTTGTGGTGTCCTTTCCCAGAGATAGTAGGGGAAGCAAAGCACGTATTCTATTGTTGCCATCAAGGATAAAAGATGGGGTTTTCATCATATTGCTTGATTTAATTCCTCTACATCATGTCATCTTACTTAATGCATTACTCCATTCATTATGAACTTAATACTCTAGATACATGCTGGATAGTGGTCGATGTATGGAGTAAAGTAGTGATGCAGAATCATTTTGATCTACTTGACACGGACGTGATGCCTATATTCATGATCATTGACGTAGATATCGTCATAAATTTTCACTTTTCTATCAATTGCTCGGTAGTAATCTGTTCACCCACCGTAATATTTTCTATCTTGAGACAAGCCTCTATGAAACCTATGGCCCCCGGGTCTATTTTCCATCATATAAGTTTACAATCTATAAACCAAAATACCAAAAATATTTACTTTACCGTTTATCTATCCCAATCAGATCTCACTTTAGCGAGAAACCATGAAGGGATTGACAACCCCTTTATCGCATTGGGTGCAAGTTGTTTGATTGTTTGCGCAGGTATTCGGTGACTTGAGCGTTGTCACCTACTGGATTGATACCTTGGTTCTCAAACTGAGGGAAATACTTACCCTACTTTGCTGCGTCACCCTTTCCCCTTCAACAGAAAAACCAACGCGAGCTGAAGAAGTAGCAAAGCTCTGAAATTATAAGTAGCGAGTAGTTTGATAGCAAGATAATTTGTAACGAGCAAGTAATGGTAATAGTAAAAAAAGTGCAGCAAGGTAGCCCAATCCTTTTGAGGCAAAGTACATGCCAAAACGGTCTCTTATGATAAGCAAAGCGTTCTTGAGGGTACACAGGAATTTTATCTAGCACTTTCATCATGTTGGTTTGATTTGTGTTCACTACTTTGATAATTTGATATGTGGGTGGACCAATTGTTAGGTGCTGTTCTTACTTGAACAAACATCCTACTTATGATTAACCCCCTCGCAAGCATCCGCAACTACGAGAAAAGTATTAAGAATAAATTCTAACCATAGCATTAAATTTTTGGATCCAAATCAGTCCCTTACGGAATAGCGCATAAACTAGGGTCTAAGCTTCTGTCACTCGCGCAACCCATCATCCAATAACTACTCCACAATGCATTCCCTTAGGCCCAAATATGGTGAAGTGTCATGTAGTCGATGTTCACATGACACCACTAAGGGAATCACAACATACATATTATCGAAATATCAAACACATATCAAGTTCACATGATTACTTGCAACATGATTTCTCCCGTGACCTCAAGAACAAAAGTAACTACTCACATGCTCAAGATCAGAGGTGTATTAAATAGCATAATGGATCTGAACATATAATCTTCCACCAAATAAACCATATAGTAATCAACTACAAGATGTAATCAACACTACTAGTCAGCCACAAACACCAATCTATAGTTCCAGCACAAAGATTGAACACAAGAGATGAACTAGGCTTTGAGAGGAGATGGTGTTGTTGAAGATGTTGATGGAGATTGCCTCCCCAAGATGGGAGAGTTGTTGGTGATGATGATGACGATGATTTCCCACTCTGGAGGGAAGTTCCCCCGGCGGAATCCCTCCGTCGAAGGGCAAAAGTGCTCCTGCCCAAGTTTCGCCTCGAGATGGCAGCGCTCCGTTCTGAAAGTCCTCCCCATAATTTTTCTAAGTCAAAATGACTTATATACCAGAAGATGTGCACCAGATGTGGGCTTGGCTGTGCACAACCCACCAGGGAGCCTGGGGGGCCTGTCGCACCCTGGTGTCTTGTGCTCACCAGGTTGCCCCCTTCCGGTAGTTATTTGCTCCAGTAATTCTTATTTATTCCATAAAAATTCCTCGTGAAGTTTCAACTCATTTGGATTTGTGTAGAATAGGTAGCCTGACATAGCTTTTTCAGGTCCAGATTTCCAGCTGCCGGAATTCTCCCTCTTTGTGTGAACCTTGCATATTATGGGAGAAAAGGCATTAGAATTACTCCAAAAAGCATTATTATGCATAAAAACATTATCAATAACAGTAGGTAAACATGATACAAAATGGACGTATCAACTCCCCCAATCTTAGACCCCGCTAGTCCTCAAGCGAAAACCGAAATCGAAAAACATGTCCACATGCTTAGAGAGAGAGAGAGAGGTGTCGATGAAAACAAAATACGAACATAGAAGCATTATGTAAATTATTATAACAACAACAAACTTTAACAAAAAAATTTATCATAGAACTTTTATCATAGACTTCTCATGAATAAGTAACAATTCATCAAAGCATCGAAGTATAAAGCATAAACTCCAATGGAAACCAACAAACTATGTTTTCAGTCAACTTTGCAACTACAATTCATCATCTTTTCAGGAAGGGTCACGTATCGGAGCCTTTAGGAAAGTCCACATACTCAACCTCATATAGTCTTCTATGATTGCTAACACTCACCGCATACACATGAGCAAAATGTTTCAACCGGACACATAGAAAGATAGGGGCTTATAACTTCGCCTCCCAACGTATTCACCTCAAGGGTGATGACAACAATAATAACTCATGCTGTCCATATCCAACTGGATATATGTGCCTAGATCTTCTCTCACCACATGATGCTTGCCAAAAGACAAAAATAAAAAGGAATGGAGAGAAATTTTTTTACTCTTGCATGAAAGTAAATACATAAAAGTAAAAGATAGGCCCTTCGCAGAGGGAAGCAGAGGTTACCATGGGTTTTTTGTTTGTATGCTCAATCCCTTAGTGAAAAATAACGTCACGTTATATTTCCCCTTATGATAGCAACCTTTATTATGCAGTCTGTCGCTTTTATTCTTTGCCATCACAAGTTCGTACAACGCTCAATTTTCTCTTACACTAAATGATCTAACACTTTTAAAAGCATTTTTTTGTTGCCTTATTGCACCGATGACAACTTACTTGAAGTGTCTTACTCAATCCTTAGGTAGGTATGGTGGAGTCTTGAAAATAAGATGTGGGTCTAAGGGTTTTTGGATGCACAAGCAGTATCTCTACTTGGTGCCGAATTTTTGGCTAGCAAAGATGGGGGGCAAGCACCACATTTTGAAGAATCTATGACAATATAATTTCTATGTGAATATGAATATACATAAATCATTACGTTGTCTTCCTTGTCCAACGCCAATAATTTTGGCATATAATATTTTGATGGGGGCTCACAATCACAAAAGATTTCCAAGATAGTGTATTTGCATGCGAATCTTCTCTTCCCTTATTAATTCTTTCATGAATTGCATCATTAACCAATGTTATGTTTGTCAATCTCCAATAAAATTTTCTAGATTGGCACATATATGTACATGGATCTCTATTACTGCTAGTACATGCATGGAGGATCAAGAATATGCTGGTGTGTACATATTTATACCCGTATACCAACCGGCAAGCTCGCGTATGTACATGTATCCGAATACCCACAGCAGTTAGCTACCAAACATGCCTAAGATGGATTGGTCTACATGGAGTTTGGTCTGTATGCGTTCACAAGAAGTACAAGGAAACAAAGGGCTGGCGCTTTCTCGTGTAGCTCGTTTGGAAAGGAATCAGAACATTCGTCGGAAACCTTCAGGTATTTATGATATTGTTCCTTTTCTTTTGCAGGCTTGACCGCCAAGAAGACAATTAAAAGGAATAAAAAAGAACATATTGAAATGAAAGATTAAAGTTGGAAAGGTTTGCACCGACCGTGCGAAAGCCCAGGTTCCACCTCTTCTACCTATATATATACACACCAGAACATAGGCAGCCGGGGGCAAGAGCTAGCTAGCGGAGGGCACCCATGGAGCAAACCCACGAGAGAAACTCACGCATCGCACCACATCCACGGCACGCAGAAACATCAAGCGACTACATCCAGCCATCACGGTCCTAGAACTCACGCAGCAAGAAGAAGTAGAAGGATAGAAGAGAGATCGGCCTCGACATCTCATCACAACAACGCTGACGATCATCCGTACAAGAAGCAGGCGCCTCGGCAGCAACATGAACACCAAGTCGATCTTCCCGAATGGTAAAGTTATCATCTAATCACTCCTTAATCCTTTATTATTGCATGCATGCACACCACATGGTGGCATGGTGGAGCTCGCGATCATGCAGCACTTCGTTGGCGTTATCATCATCTTCATCAAGCTAACCAAGACGATCGAGGCTGCTCCTGGACTTCACCAAGGCGTGGAAGAAGATGGCGTGTCAATGGGGCTGCCGGCGTGTAGCCCGTTGGACTCCTTTGTGGTGGCCACCTTTGGTGATGAGGCCGACGATGTCTACTTCGTCATGCTGGAGCCCCGGAGGCACGAAGCTCTCAGGGATTCCGCCGTGTGCCGCGGAGGATGCCGCTACCATGCCGCAGTGGATCGCACGGAGTTCGCCAAGACGAGGCCAGTGTCAACTTCATCAAGTCGGCGCCATGGAGGACGAAGGCATGGAGGCTTGGGAGGGTGCCGCCGCCGTGCCGTGGTGGATGGCGCCACGGAGTTCGCCAATATGACGCCAATGTCAACATCATCAACCCGGTGACGCAAGGATCATGACGGGGAGCTTGCAAGAAGGACGCTCGCCATCCACTTCGTCATGCTGGAGCTAGAGGACGGAGGCGTGGCGCCCGTTGGGGATGCCGCTGACGTCTACTTTGTCAAGCTGGAGCCCGGAGGCGTGGAGCTCACAGGGATTCCGCTGTGTGCCGCGGAGGAAGGCGAGATGGAGCTCGCTAGGACGACGCCCGTCTTCTTCTTCATCAAGTCGGTGCCATGGAGGACAAAGGCGTGGAGGCTTGCAACGATGGCGCCGCTGTTCCGCGATGGATAGCGGCGCGGAGCTCACCAAGATGACACCAGCGCCAATATCACCAAACTGGTGCCATGGAGGACGGATGTGTGCAGCTCGCAAGGATGCCGCTGCTGTGCCATGGTGGATGGTGGCACGGAGCTCGCCAAGACGACCCCCATCACCAACATCAACCCGGTACCGGGGAGGAAAATGGCGTGGAGCTCGCAAGGAGGACACCACCAATGTCTACCTTGTCAAGATGGAGCCCGTGACCCAGAGCCATGAAGATGACACACGCCCTCGGTGCTGCCCTAACACAGAGCCCGCGATGCGAAGAAGATGGCACTACGCAATGACGTGGCTTCACCAACCCTTACCACTACATGGTGCTATTTGCGACATGAAGCCCAGGAAGACGAGGCGTGATGGCAAGGAGGCGAGGTGACTTCACCAACACTAACTCCCGATGGCCTCCTTGAGGCGATGCCCTTGTCTTGGAGGACCGCCGTAAACACGACGTCCAGCCAAGACGAGGCGCCAACCACACCGGCATTGCCGATACAAGCGAGCATTGGTTTTACACTAATGCTGGTCTCCACAAAAGAATACTCCCGCGAGGCAACCCCTTGCACACCCAACGAAGCTGCTACATTGTCAAGAAGTCCGAGCAGAGCAGGACCCATGCAACTTCAACACCGACTACATCAGCACTGTCAAGACCGACGAGGCGTCATGGCGAGGGTGAACATGGCCAGCACAAAGCCATGTTTTGAGCGGCACGTGTACCGACAAGGACACGGGCTTTGCCGCTGCCCACACCACACACACACCATCGTCATCATGCATGGATAACATGAAGCGAAGACGATGAAGACGACCACACGGCTTAATTGGAGGTATCTCGCAGAGCAACCCGCGGGAGTAATTAACCGGGAGCTTCCCGAGGCCCCGGGAACCAGAGACCGCACATCGCCATAGTCAGGCAGGCCGCGCTAGTAGGCCACGGAGCGCAACATTTTTTATGGGATCTTGTAATTTTGTTCATCCAAAGAGATAAATGAAATACTTGTTTCCTGTATCACTTTTGTTTGTGTACTATGGTACACTGGCATGCCCGCATTTTTCTTTTTCCCCGGTGCATGAGAGAAATTCATACTCCTCTTACCTTCTCCCGGAGTGCTTATAAGATTTTTCTCGTGGCAAACAAATTGGCATGCCCGGTGGGACAAGGTTCTCCTCCCATCTTTGCTTCGTTGTGGTCGTGTGAATCGTCTTCGCTCGTCACCCAACCTGCACAGCATGCTGCATGATAAGGCGTAAGCGAGGATTTCCACTCATCAAGATCCCTTTCATGCAGGTGGACTCTCCCGCAACAGCAACTCGGAGCCGGTGATGATCCAGTTTGGATCGATTCCGCCCATGGTCGTCATTGAGCTCGGCGAGAAGGTCTACATCCATCAAGCCCAGGATACTACGCAGTTTCAAACTATGCAGTCGAAGAAGGCGCTAAGGCGGGAGGCTGCCAAGATGAAGAAGGAGCGTCGCGAGCTAATGCTTGAGGCGCGTGCCCTGTTGAAGGAGTCGACAAGGGTAGATATGAAAGGAGATGTGGAGGCAGCTCAATGCCTCCGCACCAAAGCCGCCAACAGGCGGTCTAGTGCGGCGTCCTTCCACGCCCATACGAGGACTACGCACTCGGAGCCGCTGACACCAACACCGCAGCATAGTGAGGTTGAGCTTCTCGAGGGTTTACAGGCTATGTCACATGACTTGCGTAGGCTCATGGCCAACACTCGTTTGTCGGATAGCCCTCATCCCCTACGCAACTACAGGAGGAAGTACCACAAGGTACAATTACTCCACAAACATGTAGCTTCCCGCATCGCTCAGAGCACGATGCCGGAGGAGGATTGGTCCCTCGGTGCCATGGACCTAGCTGATAAGGTGTTCACTTACCGAAGCACCTTAACCCCTCTGGATGACTTGTTCCCTGATGATTGGGCATACGAGCCATGCAAGGTCAAGGAGCTGGTGAGACACGCCATCATGAAGGAGTTCTGGAAAAGGCGCTCACGCAAAGAGCCCGTTCTACCAGGCCCTACTGTCTCCCTCAACATTGGAGACACTCGAAGGGGTGCATGGGCGCCGTGTCTCCACAACTCGGTGGTCGGCGGAAGGTCTCTCCCCAACAACAATAGGTTTTCTACCCTTCGGCATGAAGCACCCGCACCACGTGACGACGACTTACGGCGAGAATTTCGCCAGCTCCAAGAGCAGATGAACAATATCCAGAGGAGGCTCCAAGATCCAACAGCGCCAAGTGCATCGTAGACTCAAGCTGCAGGAAGGATGAGGCATCAAGCCCCAAGCCATCGTCCTCCACATGAGCGCCAGACTTTGGTGCCTTGGCGACAACCATCACCAACTCGACACTTCCCGCAACGGAGATATCCCAACATGCCTCCGCGTTGGAATCGATGGTCAAGACATCAAGACGATGAGAGGGACCCTCGACCCACTCAACAATGGAAACCACGGGAACCTTTGCGACAGACACTTCCACCACGACCTTCTTCATCTCCCAGGTGGGGACATCAAGACGATGAGAGGGACCATCGGCCCACTCAATAGTGGCAACCACGGGAGCCTTTGCGACTGACACTTCCACCACGACCTTCGTCACCTCCTAGGCGGGGAGATTGGCCACAGCTGCAGGCGATGATGGACAGGACTTCATCATCCACGAGGTGCCCTGCACCAGCACTCCTACGCACGCCACTGGTGCAAAGGGATAGTATCTTTCCAACGGAGAACCAACGTAAGCGTCAGAGGCGTCAGAGAAACCGACATGTTCTTTATAAAGAAATTGAGGACTTAGTCCTTCGACAAACTCAGGTACGTTTATGACCTGGTGGTCAGGTCGTTAAAGAAAATGACATGATCAAATTTCGCATCTCCCCCGACTTGGAGCGCCATGAGCGATATAGCTACCTGCTCAGCCGGTTGGCGCTGAAACCATGCAAGACGTCCATGAGAAGCATTGAGCAAGGGAACAATGTGCTTCCTTCTTCATCCCTTCCCCAAAAGAATGATGAACAGGTGAAGGCAACTGCACTAGCACCCCCACTAGAGAATCAGAAGATGCCAGCGCCGACGGCCACACCGATGGAAGGCGTTGAAGAAGCCAAGCTTATGTTCTCCTCCAACAACAATGTAGCTTCCTAGGGTGCAGCCAACGCTGCCCTCCCACAAGACACAACACTTCCCACGGAGTTTCCTCTTGTTCCCTCTGAAAGGATGGACCAAGATGGAGAAGCTCAAGCTCAGCAGGAGGCTGAAAAATCGAAGGAATCAACTAAGAAGAACCTTGCCTTGTGCGGTACTCTTGGAGTGCAGCCAAGTGAAGGGTCAAGTAATGGATGGCGACCTCCCTCCATCACTGAGGAGTTCGACTATCCTTCTGAAGAAGAGATCGTGCCGAACCCAAAGGCGGACTTCTAGAGGACCTTCCTACCGTGCCTTGGACTTGTTCGTGCATGGCTCAGGGGTGCAGAGGGGGATGCCAAGACAAGCTCATCGATGTCTCAAGAAGCTGCTAGATCCAGGGCGACGTGTCTTCCTGTGACAACAGGGAAAGGCTCATTAGGTGGAGGGAGCACTTCACAAAATGAAGGTATATACAAGCGACACTCCACCGACATTACATCAAGGCTTCCTCAAGACCTTGAAGGACGACAACAAGTTGCAAACTGGCCAGGGGCCAATACAAGATTAAAATCCATCGCCCATCAAGGCGTGACAGATGGGTTTCCCACAGATGGAGAACGCCAAGACAACCTTGATGATGAAGAAGGCTTCTCCGACTCATCTTCCTCGCCATCATTGGAGAGTCGTCCACACTCCCCTCGTTACCATGAACTAGCTTCATCGGTTTTGTCAGATTACGAGGGCGGCGACGAAGACCTCCATGATAAGTCTCCAATGTATCTAATTTTTCTTACGCTTTTCCTCTTGTTTTGGACTCTAATTTGCATGATTTGAATGAAACTAACCCCGGACTGATGCTGTTTTCTGCACAACTACCATGGTGTTATTTTTGTGCAGAAATAAATGTTCTCAAAATGCAACAAAACTTTGCGAGGACTTTTTATATCAATAATAAGAATTTTCTGGAGCCAAGACCCACCAAAGAGGGGCCCCTGGTTGGGCACAACCCACCAGGGCGCGCCCCCCTCCAGGCGCGCCCAGGTGGGTTGTAACCACCTGGTGGCCTCGCTGATGACCCCCCTGATACTACAAAATCACATTATTCCAGAAAAAAATCAAGGAGAAATAATTATCACGATCCATGAGACGGAACCGCTGCCAAGCCCTGTTCTTCCTCGGAAGGGCAGATCTGGAGTTTGTTTGGGGCTCCAGAGAGGGGGATCTTCGTTCTTCATCATCACCAACCCTTCTCCATTGCCAATTCCATGATGCTCCCCACTGGGAGTGAGTAATTCCTTCGTAGGCTCGCTGGTTGGTGAGGAGTTCAATGGGATTCATCATGTAATCGAGTTAGTTTTGTTAGGGCATGATCCTTAGTATCCACTATGTTCTTAGATTGATGTTGCTATGACTTTGCTATGCTTAATGCTTGTCACTTTGGGCCTGGGTGCCATGAACTCAGATCTAAACCGTTTATGAATTCAACATTATATCCATGTTTTAGATCCGATCTTGCAAGTTATAGTCACCTATTACGGTTATGATCCGACAACCCAGGAGTGACACCAACTGGGCCCACTCTCGGCGATGACCGTAGTTTGAGGAGTTTATGTATTCACTATGTGTTAATGCTTTGTTCCGATTCTCTACTAAAAGGAGGCCTTAATATCCCTTAGTTTCCAATATGGACCCCACTGCCACGGGAGGGTAGGACAAAAGATGTCATGCAAGTTCTTTTAATAAAGCACATATGACTATTTACGAAATACATGCCTACATTATATCGATGAACTAGAGCTAGTGTCGTATCGCCCTAGGTTATAACTGTCACATGATGAATATCATCCAACAAGTCATCGATCCAATGCCTATGAATTTATCCTTATTGATCTTGCTGTGTTACTACTGCTATCATCACTATTACACTTGCTACAAAATTACTGCTATCACTGTTACTGTTGCTATTGCTGTTGTCACTACTATCAAAACTATCAAACTACTTTGCTACTGATCACTTTGCTGCAGATAATTAATCTCCAGGTGTGGTTGAATTGACAACTCAGCTGCTAATACCTTCAAATATTCTTTGGCTCCCCTTGTGTCGAATCTATAAATTTGGGTTAAATACTTTACCCTCGAAAACTGTTGCGATCCCCTATACTTGTGGGCTATCAAGACGAGTGATACGTCTCCAACGTATCTATAATTTTTTATTGTTCCATGCTATTATATTATCTGTTTTGGATGTTTAATGGGCTTAAATATACTCTTTTATATTACTTTTGGGACTAACCTATTAACCGAAGGCCCAGTGCAAATTGCTGTTTTTTTGCCTATTTCAGTGTTTTGCAGAAAAGGAATATCAAACGGAATGAAACCTTCGCGAGGATCTTTCTTGGAACAAACGCAATCCAGGAGACTTGGAGTGGAAATCAGAGACGCAACGAGGCGGCCACGAGGCAGGAGGGCGCACCCCCACCCTCGTGGGCCCCTCGTAGCTCCACCGACCTACTTCTTTCGCCTATATATACTTTTATACCTTGAAAACATCTAGGGGAGCCACGAAACCACTTTTCCACCGCTGCAACCTTCTTTACCCGTGAGATCCCATCTTGGGGCCTTTTCCGGCGATCTGCCGGAGGGGGATTCGATCACGGAGGGCTTCTACATCAACACCATAGCCTCTCCAATGATGTGTGAGTAGTTTACCACAGACCTTCGGGTCAATAGTTATTAGCTAGATGGCTTGTTCTATCTCTTTGGTTCTCAATACAAAGTTCTCCTCAATGTTCTTGGAGATCTAGTCGATGTAATACTCTTTTGCAGTGTGTTTGCCGAGATCCGATGAATTGTGTGTTTATGAATTTGATTATCTAAGAATATTATTTGGTTCTTCTCTAAATTCTTATATGCATGATTTGATATCTTTGCAAGTCTCTTCGTATTATCGGTCTAGTTTGGCCTACTTGATTGATCTTTCTTGCAATCGGAGAAGTGCTTAGCTTTGGGTTTAATCTTGCGGTGCTCGATCCCAGTGACAGAAAGGGAACCGCCATGTATTGTATTGTTGCCATCGAGGATAAAAATATGGGGTTTATATCATATTGCTTGAGTTTATCCCTCTACATCATGTCATCTTACCTAATGCGTTACTCCGTTCTTATGTACTTAATACTCTAGATGCATGCTGGATAGCAGTCGATGTGTGGAGTAATAGTAGTAGATGCAGAATTGTTTCGGTCTACTTGACACGGACGTGATGCCTATATTCATGATCATTGCCTTAGATATCATCATAACTATGCATTTTTCTATCAATTGCTCGGCAGTAATTTGTTCACCCACCGTAGTACATGCTATCATGAGAGAAGCCACTAGTGAAACCTATGGCCCCCTGGTCTACTTTACATCATATAAGTTTCCAATCTACAATTCTAGTTTACTATTTAATTTGCAATCTTTATTTTCCAATCTATACAACAAAATACCAAAAATATTTATCTTATTATCTTTATCAGATCTCACGTTTGCAAGTGGCCGTGAAGGGATTGACAACCCCTTTATCGCGTTGGTTGCAAGGTTCTTGATTGTTTGTGCAGGTACTAGGTGACTTGCGTGTAGTCTCCTACTGGATTGATATCTTGGTTCTAAAAAACTTAGGGGAAATACTTACGCTACTTTGCTGCATCACCCTTTTCTCTTCAAGGGAAAACCAATGCATTCTCATGAGGTAGCACATAGCTATATTTGTTGAGTCACTTGGGATTATTATCATATTATCACTATGAAGAATCTAAAGGATCCTAAGCCTAAGATATTTCCCTCAAGTACGAGGGGAGGTAAGAAACTGCCATCCAGTTCTGCTTTAGATTCACCTTCTGTTATGAGTAAACTTGCAACACCACCACATGCTATCAATTATGATATGTCGCAAGTTATTGATGATGCTACTTCTACTATGAATGATGCTTATGATGATGCTAGTACCTTGCTTGCTAATGATGATGTGCCACTTGGTGACTTTCTTGATAAACAAATTGCTAGAGCTATACAACATGATGTTGTTGAATCTGATGATGAGCTTGAAACTGAAACTCCTGAAACACCTGCTAGAACTAGCCTTCCTAGATATGAATTTCCTAAGGTACCGGAAGGTTATGTTATGAGTGAAGAAACAACTAGAGATATTCTTGCTTGCAATGATAGCGATGATCTAGAGAAATTATTACGCAAGTTTAAGGAAAAATCTCTGAATGCTAGAATGAAATGTGATCCTAAGTTTGCTACTTCACCTATCTTTATTGATGACAAGGATTATGAATTCTCTGTCAACCCAGTGTTAATTACTTTGGTTGAATCTGATCCTTTCCATGGTTATGAAATTGAAACTTTTGTGGCACATCTGACTAAGTTGAATGATATAGCCACCCTTTTTACCTAGGATGAGAAAACTTGCTATTACTTTATTCTCAAATTATTTCCTTTCTCATTAAATGGTGATGCTAAAGCTTGGTACAATACTCTTGCTCCTTTTTGTGTGCGTAGTCCCCAGGATATGGTTTATTACTTCTCTCAAAAATATTTTCCTGCTCATATGAAACAAGCTGCCTTATAGGAAATATTTAACTTTTTGCAAACTAAAGAAGAGAGTCTCCCACAAGCTTGGGGGAGGCTTTGAAAATTACTTAATGCTTTGCCTGATCATCCTCTTTAGAAAAATGAAATACTTGATATCTTCTACAATGGACTAACTGATGCTTCTAGGGACTTCCTAGATAGTTGTGCTGGTTGTGTTTTTAGTGAACGAACTATTGCTCAAGCTAAAGAATTATTGAATTATTGAAAAATTATGATGATTGGACTATTCCTGAACCACCGCCTAAACCCACTCCGAAGAAGAGGGGTATATTATATCTCAGTCCCGAAGATATGCAAGAGGCAAATAAATCTATGAATGAAAAAGGTATTAAAGCTGAGGATGTTAAAAATTTACCTCCTATTGAAGAAATACATGGGCTCAATACACCACCACTGCCTAAGGTGGTAGAGGTAAATTCTCTTATTAAGTTCAATGAAAATGATAATCCTCACAATATGCATCCTAGCCAATGCCTTTATGAGTTTGAAAACTATATTAGAAAACAAGATCACTTCAATGCAAATGTTATGAAACAATTGAAATACAATTTTGACATGATTGCTCGCTTGAGTGACTTGCTATTTAGAATCTCAAATGATGTTAGAGGTGTTCGAGAACATGCTTCTATGGTTCAAACTCGGTTAGAACAAGTTGCTAAATCACAAAGAAAATTACTTGATGAAATGAATCATAATATGCATGACTTCGCTGTTAGAGTTGCAACTAGAGGAGGTAAAATAAATCAGGAACCACTTTATCCTGAGGGATACCCAAAAAGAATTGAACAAGATTCACAAAGAAATAAGACTAGTGCACCTAGTCCTTCTAAAAAGAAAAGGAAAAAGAAAAATGATAGGACTTTGCATACTTCTAGTGAACCTGAAATAGAAAAACCTCCTGATAAAGAAAATGCAATTTCTATCTCTGATGCTGAAACTCAATCTGGTAATGAACACTCACCTAGTGATAATGAAAAAGATAATGATGAGGTTCATGAAGACTCTCAACCAACCAATGAAAAAGAACCAGATAATGATGTTGAGATAGAACCACCTGTTCATCTTGATAACCCACAACCTAAGAATAAAAGGTATGATAAAAGATACTTCATTGCTAGAAAACACGGTAAAGAAAGAGAACCGTGGGTTCAAAAACCTATGCCTTTTCCACCCAAGTCAACTGAAAAGAAAGATGATGAAGAATTTGAACGCTTCGCAGAAATGCTGAGGCCAGTCTTTTTTCGTACTCGCTTGACTGATATCCATAAGATGCCTCCTTATGCAAAGTATATGAAAGACATCATCACAAATAATAGAAAAATACCGGAAGCTGAAATCTCCACTATGCTTGCTAATTATACTTTTAAAGATGGAGTACCAAAGAAACTTGGAGATCCTGGAATACCAACTATACCTTGCTCTATCAAAAATAATTATGTGAAAACTGCTTTGTGTGATTTAGGAGCTGGTGTTAGTGTTATGACTTTCTCTTTATATAAAAGACTTGACTTGAATAAACTCACACCTACTGAAATATCTTCACACATGGGTGACAAATCAACTGCCATACCTATCGATATTTGTGAGGATGTGCTCGTTGTTGTCTAATGTTACTATTTTGACTGACTTTGTTATACTTGAGATGCCCGAGGACGACAACATGTCGATTATCCTTGGTATACCCTTCTTGAATACTGCAGGGGCTGTTATTGATTGCAATAAAAGCAGGTTCACTTTTCATCTCAATGGTAATGAGCATACGGTGCACTTCCCGAAGAAACAATTCCAAGTGAATGGTATTAATGTTATTGAAAAATCTTCAACAATCACTATTGGAAGTTTTCAAATACCTCTACCTACTGTCAAAAAGAAATATGAAATGCTTATTGTTGGGGAAATGCATATCTCCATTGAGGAAACTTAGTGATTTACGGAAGTTCTTCGGTTTCATGCTAATCGAAAGTGGTTGTTAATAAGACCTGATCAACCTTATTAATGAATCATTTTTGAACGGTATGAAGTTGATGAATTTAGTAAGCACTACCTTCTGTCCCTACTTTTTATTCTCTGTTTTTATTAGTTAAATAATATAAAATGCCATGTTTTGTCTGTTTTCTGAATTTCCCATGTAATAAAAAAATGATGACCCAAAAATAAAAGTTCTCAAAATGCCCTGAAAATTTTATATGATTTTTTCCTGAATATTTAAGAATTTTTGGTGCAAATAATACCAGAGGGAGGTGCACCAGGTGGGCACAACCCACCTGGGCGCGCCAGGACCCCCAGGCGCGCCCTGGTGAGTTGTTGTCCCCACGTGGGCCCCCTCACTTATCTCTTTAGCCCACATCGTCACTTACCTCCAGAAAAAAATCCCCCTTGCTCTCTCTCCCGTGTTCTTGAGCTCAAACCCGTGGATTTCGATCTCTTTGCTCGAAGCTCCATTTCTGAAACTGTTTCGGCGGATTGTTGCTTGGTATGTAACTCCACCATTTGTCCAATTAGTTTTTGTTTTAGTGGTTTATACTTTGAGTAAATAGCTACTCTTGGTGCTGCTGTAGATGTGCTTGCAAGTTAAATTCTTAGTGTTCTAAGTAGTTTGAATGCTTGCTATGGCCTCTATGTATCCCTATGAGTAGTTCTTATCAATTTTGTGAAGTTTTATTGAGAAAATTTTGTGAACTAAAAATTTAGATTTGTGTTCATAGGAAGAATTATACGCGGATATGAATATCTTCAGGAAGTTTGGTTCAAAGAAGAACTCCAAGGGTTTTATTGGGGAGTCTTCTGACAATGATCTCCACCCTCTGAGGTTGGCGGAGGTATTGCCGTGCGAATGGCCGCACATCTCGTTCCTGCAAGAGGCTGGAATTCATGAGGAGTTCATGCAATTCATTGCCAATGCCGGCCTCAACGAAATCATCGCAGATGAGTGTGACCGGCACCAAATCCTCACGAACATTTTTGTTCAAAGCTTTACTTTCTTGCCTAGAAATAATCCTCCTGAAGTGAGCTTTGATTTATATGCTGAAAACCATCATATACCACTTACTGAATTTTGTGACATATGCTTGATCCCTTCTAATGGGAGCTTGGCTGAGCCTAGGCCAGCCGAGTTTGAGGATTTCTGTCACACTTTGACAATGGGTGATGAGAGAAGAGTGTCGGCCATCACTGTCGCTGGCTTACATTTTCCTGCTGTTCGTTACTTTGCACTATTTATTACTAAATGCTTTCTTGCTAGGGAGAAGGTGGGTGCACTTAGTTCACCGGACCTTGTTGTTTTAAGTCATGCACTTGAGGGCGACAACACGTATAGCTTGGGAGCTATCGTGGCTCGTCGCCTGCATCTTAATAAATCCCAGGGTAAAATACATGGTGGGATTTTTTCTACTCGGTTGGCGGCTCACTTCGAGGTTGAGATATGTGTAACATCCCAAAATTCTAAATTTTGGAATGTTTAGTTTTGATTTGATTGTTTGATTGTGGTGTGGTTGCTTGTGTGAAATTGAGTGAGATTTGAAACTTTTTTAAAGTTAAATGATAGGGAATGAAAGGACTTTCCCAAACTTTCATCTTGCTTTTATGATCTCCATGAATTCAAATTCTTTTCATCACAAAACCCTGAAGTGAAGATGATATGACTTCTTCCATTTAATTAAATGAAAAAGGGTTTTGAAAATATTTGATTTTCATTTGGAAATTTTTCAAATTCAGAAACTTTAAGCAACTCAATGATTTTCATGAGAGAAGATAAAATGACTTCTTCAAAACATAAGAAATATGAGTTGGGAGTTTAAAAGAAATAAACTGAAAGTCCCTTTGAAGTATTTTTGAAATTATTTTCAATTTGGAGTTATTTGGTTTGTATTCAAATTATTTTTCTCCAAAAATAAAATATATGGAAAATTGGGTAAAATGATTCCCTACAGTAGAAAATTGGAGAGAAATAAATTTGTAATCATTTTGGTATTTTTATTTTAACTTAGTTTGATCGTAACTTGAGTTTTATAACTCTGTTTGAGTTGATTCTTTTTGCAAATCGAAGCTCTTGACCTAAACTTTCTGATAATGCCAAATTCACCCAATTTTGGTACTCGTAGAAATTGTTTTATGTTGCAAGAGATAATTGCTTGTTTTCGAAGTTTTCTGAGATCTTCTCTTCGATTCTTTTGCATGAGTGCTTATGTATGCAATTGCTTGCTCACGATAGATTGACCGGAGTGTGACGAGTAGAACTATCAGGAGTTATGAGTGCGAATCATCTTCATCAACAGTACAAGGCAAGTTCACACTTTGATCATATCCCTTTAATACCCAGTTTTTATGCATTAGTTTCAACCATCAAACATTGCATGGTTATGAATTGATAACATGTGGGTATTGGGAAGTAGATGACGAGGTAGAACCTATTGCCCTTTTATTATCAAACCCTTGGGAGTTACTTCTACGTTATGCTTATATTGCCATGCTATGCTCATAGATGTGGATTGGGTTTGATTGTAATCCATGACACATGTGGGAGTTTTTAATTAATGGTTAACTTAAGGTGGCTACTTAAATACACATCTGGGTGGTTTTGTTGAGGCACCCTGGAGCACCCAGTGGTTGTCTGGGCACCTGGAGAACCCAGTGCGTGCCCAAGGGGATCCCAGGGTACCTGTGTGATCACCCTATGGAATGCCACCCAGGCTCAAAGGGATCATAAGATTATTCATGCTACAAACTTCCGTGTGCAGCCACAAGCTATTATGGGCTCTAGCATAGTTGAGTATGTTGCATGACCTCTTTCAGTGGTGGGCTAGCAGATGTAGGGGAAAGTAGGTGTAACTGTCCACCCAGAGTAAAGAGTTAGTGCTTCTGAAAGACTGTGTCTCGGTCATCCGTTTCTCAAACACCATGTAGTGCGAGACATCCAACGGAGGAGATCGGGTCTTGTGGGGAAAAGTGCGCAAACCTCTGCAGAGTGTACAAATTAATCATGGTTAGCCGTGTCCCCGATTATGGACGTCTTGAGTTTCTGGTACTTGGATTATCATGTTGATCTCAACACTTTATTTAATTAATTTGATTGGGTTAATAATTATTATTTTGGGATTGAGTTGGAGGAACCTTCTAAATATTAGTTAAATAAAATATATTACTTTGCATTGGCTTTTCGCAAAAACATGTTAACCATAGAGCCTCCACCAGCCATATATGCATGTAGTGATAGTTATTATTCATCATTATTCTATGGTGTGAATTTGCCAGTACATTCAATGTACTAACCCTTTGTGCCTGCAACGTCTCATGTTGTAGGAATCTTACGACGAGTAAGTGATACGTTAGGGTTATGATTTCTACATTCAACTTTGCCGTTGGTGTTGATGGGAATCCACAACCTTGTTGTTACTTCCGCAATATGGATTGAGGTAATAGTATTTACGTTACTTTATACATGTGACTTCCCTTTGTTATAAATCCTCGAGTACTGTGTGTGTCAGCATATCGATCCAGGGATGACACTTAAGCACAGAGACTTGACCGTCTGAGGTCTGGTCGCTACAAGATGGTATCAGAGCACATATGGAATGTAGGACGTGACCCCTAGAAACTGGCAAGCCCATAGGAAAGATTTTCTCTACTACTTCATCTTCAAAAAGATCTTTTACCTCTCTTCTTTTCTGACCTTATCAAAATATTCCCTTTTAGTTAGACTATACCCCTTTCCCTTTTTGACCACGCGAAGATTCGACTGATGAGATCACTCCGAGAAGATATCAGACAACCAAGACCACTTCAGAATGAAGAGGATTTTACCGTGCATTATACTAATCGAAACTACATCGGTTGAAGACTCCGAAGACTAGGAGAATTTGAAGGCTCTTAAGAATTCCCAAATTAGTATGGCCTAGGAAGGCTACCCTTATGGAACTTGGCAGACTATGAAGCTGTGAATACCCGAGATCAAGTTGTATCGGAGAAAGACCGGAACAAGGAGCATTAGAACTCAAAGTTTTGTCAAGAAAACCCAAAGGCAGGAGATATCAATTATGGAATGAAAGCTCATGGTAGTAACATAGGCATAGACACGGCTAACCATGGTGTTATCGCCCGCTTATGCTATTGTCATCGTGCTAAGTTAAACATGCATTTCTTCGGAATGATTGGATGGTACAAGGCTGATGGGGCATCTGTCAGCAAAGGATGCAGTTTAAACCTTAGCTGATGTATCACTAGGATCTGGAGTATTACATCAAGGAGTTTAAGATGGACCTGCAGGAAGCCATATTTGAATAGGAAGCATTTCATGAAGAACTTAGGAACCAGAAGCTGATATTAGCCAAGCTAGAGGAGCAAAACCTTGAGATACCAGAGATTCGTCAGGAACTGAAGGATAGTAGGAACATGGTTCATGCCAAGGATGTTGAAACCCAGAAGTTTGGAACGCAACTGCAGAATATTAAAGGACGTCGCGAGAGACTTCACGTTAACAGAGATGATCTGGCAAAAGAACTTTAGAAGGACAAGCATGATCGGAAGAAGCCATTGGAGGCATGAAAGAGACTTGAACAGTTTAACGACTTTGAGGAGTTATTGACCTTTAGAAGACCAAACCCCTATTATATACCTATGTTAGATGCGACGTTTATGAGCTGTCATTTTGTTTGATGTTTTTCCGACAGCAACAAAATAAAATATGTGTTTTCAAAATTATTGTTTGTATTATGTGCATCCCTCTCTATCTCTCTTATCTCACCCCAAAACCCATGGACCCAATAGAGGATGAATGGAGATGAACTCATGTTTCCTGGACCGATAAGTCAATTGGAGACGGATCAATGGATTCAGAACTTGGAGGATCACATGAAGAATAACCCTATAGTCGGAAAGGATATGACCCAGCATGCTCTTCAGTGCTTTGAAAGAGGTGCTGCTACTTGGTGGAGGATGTACCAAACCATCAATGGATGGAAAGGAGTAACCCATTGGAAAGAATTTAAGTTGACTCTGCAAAGATCTCATCTTGTGTCCCAGAAGTTGAAGCCTTATGGAAAGGATATGAAGAAACCTTGTGCATGCAGAATTTGTGGATAAATAGGACACACCCATAAAGAACACAAGGATGATTGCCCTAATTGTGAAGGAAGTCACCCAGCTGAAGAATGCCCACCTAGGCAGATTACTTCTTTCTTGTGTGAAGGGACTACCCACTACCCTGCTCAGTGTCACATTTACCCCATGGTACAAAGAACCATCCAGCAGAAGAAAGAAGTAATGAAAGGAGCCCTCATGGAAATTTTAGAAGAACCGATGATGAAGGAAGATGTCGAGGACACACACAAAGGAAACATAATTAAAGCCTGCACCAAGTCATGCTATTCATGTGGAGAAGAAGGACACATCTCCCAAAATTGTCTGAATGGGGATCTAGTAGAATTCCCGGCAGAGGAAGTAGAGTATGACCCACAGGAAATAGAAGCCCTGATTGGAACGGAAAAGTCCAGGATGAGAAGTAGATTGGATTCCAGGAAGGACCTGAGTCATATCACCTGTTACAGGTGCAAAGATTCAGGGCACTATTTCAGCGATTGCCCAAAAAGGAAGCCGAGGACCCAAGGAGGCTATGTAGTCATAAGGAAACCACGAGACTTGTCAAAAGTAATATGTTTTCGTTGTAATGAAGCAGGGCACTTTGCCAGGGATTGTCCCAAGGAGAAGGAGACTTGTGATAATTAGTTGTGTTTGTGAGAAGTAATGTAGTAGTAGAAGTAGAGGGAATAACTCTTTTTTATTAAGGTGTTGAGTTGAGGCATGTAATGGAAAGGAAGGAGATCGAAGTAATTCAAGAATCAGTAAAGTTAGCACCGTTGGTACTGATTTGGATTTTTGTGAGTTGTTACTCTATGAAGAAAGATTTTGGCCATTTTTGAGGATATGAGAAATATGGTGTATGGATGAATTTGTGCATTTCAAGGGTGGTAGTACCCTGTGAAGACCCTTGACCCCTGGAAAAGATAATGAGATTCCAAGGAGTGGACTTCGGATTAAATAAGTACGAGTTTTATCTCGATATGTGGGATACCCCCAGAATATGAAGGGATGAAGTATTATTGGATATAAAGGAGGTAGAATGTTGGTAATATGGAGCAAGTGTAACTCCATGATGAGTCTAAATATCACATCTCAGTTTTGTACCAATATAAGAAAGGGATACCGCACAATTGGATGGATTTAAGAATGCTAGGAAGCTGGATGTTGGAATAATGATCAGTTGCCCCGATGATGATTTGAAGGTTTGCAAGTGATGAGATGGGCCATAACCCACAGGCCCCAGGACCTGCCAAGAAGCAAGCACATTCTTGCTGAAGGAAAAAACCCTGGAAGAAGATATGACTTTATCAGCAGACGATCTTATAGGAGTTTACGCAAAACCTGAGAGTTGTGAAGGAACGATAGATGTTTGTTTGGCTTGCAGAATCCATGGATTTATCCGAACTTAGTTCGTTGACAAGAGAAATTATGCAATGCTTGTGAGGATGACCGAGTGTTAGAATGTGAGATTCGCTAAACCATGTACAAGGTAATGATTTGGGTGCGGGAGGGATTGGTCACCATACCGACTTACTCTTATTATTCGCCTTGCTATATGGGATGGTAATTTGAGTGACTTACATATATGTGACACCAGGATAATTAAGCTACAGTGATCCCAGGCTAATAGTGCCACGTCACCACGGTTACTGCTGCTAATCTATCGTTAGATCAAAACCGGTCCAAAATTCAAATTCAAAGTTTGGTAAATAATAAAAGTTCTCAAACATTAAAATAAAAATGTTTGGTTTGTACTAAATATTGCATAGGTAAATATGGTGTAGTAAACACATTTTTATAAAATGCCTAAGTAATTTAAAATGATTTAAAAAAGAAAAGAAAATAAATAAAAGAAAGAAAATACAAAAGAGAAAAACAAACAAAAAAAGAGAGGAAGAAAACCACCCTGGGCCGTGGCCCAACTGGGCCAACCCACCAGGCCCAGCCGACCACCCACCCCCCCACTCCTTATCCACTCACCGCACCCCTCCCACTCCACCGACACCCCCACTTCCCCCACGAAAATATCACCTCCCCCTCTCCCCTCGATTGGATCGGGATCGAGGAGGAGGCCGCCGCCGCTCGAGCTTGACGACCGCCCCATTGCCGTCGCCGTTGGACGCCGTCGCCGGAGCGCTCCCCCACCGGCCTGCTTCTCCACCGTCGCCCGGTCGTCCCCGTCCACCTCCTCAACCCCCGCTGCCCTATCCCTACCGGCCCTGTGAGCATGCGCCCCCATCTTCCTCTCCCTGTCCAGAACGCCACGACGCCATCCTCACCCCAGTCCCGCCCGGCCACCACGCCGGCGTCGCCGCTTCGCGCGCTTCGAACGCCCATGGCCGCGCCCGTGCTCGTCTCTCCCACTCACGCAGACCGCCACGGACCCGCCTCGCACCCGCCACCGCCCGCCTCGACCTCCTACTCGCGGATCGACGCCGACGCCGCCGCCTCGAAACCTCGCTGAGCCGCCCGCCTCATCGCTGCCGGTGCCACCTCCCATCTCCGTCTCTCCTCCTCTTCCCCTCTCGTCCGGTCGCTGTGATCCTCGCACGCGCTGCATGCCTCGCCTCGCCTTCGCTCCAGCTCGAGCTCAGGCCGACCACCGCATGCCTCGGCGACGAACTCCGGCGCTCGCCGCCGTTGCTCAGGCGCCTGGGCTCGCGTCCGGGCGTCGCGATGCGCCAGAATCCACCTGCAGCGCCCGTGCCGCTGGTTTCTTCGGCCATCGATCACTGGGCTCATACTGGTCTTTAGAAAAAAAAAGCAAAGTAAAAATAATAAAATTAGTAAAATAATTAATTAGTTAGTTAATCAATTAGTTAACTTAATTAAATTGGTTTAGTTAAACTAACGAATCAGTTAGCCTAATTAATGAAGTAATTAGTTAGGTAAGTCAATGACAGGCAAGCCCCACCCCTTGTTGACCAGTCAAAGGTTGACTGGTCAACCGGGACCCCCTGGCCCACCTGTCAGCCACTGATACACTTCCGTGTACCCTGTGCTGGGTGCCCCTAGCAAATTACTCTTTATTTTTGAATTAATAACAAATCCAGTAATTCCAAAAATCAATAAAAATTTAGAAAATCATATAAATTAAACCGCAAGTCGGATGAAATTACTTTGTACATGAAAGTTGCTCAGAACGACATCCGGATACGCAGCCTGTTCGTCCACCACACTCCCTAGCATAGCAAACACGCAACTTTCCCCCTCCGGTTCATCTGTCCGAAAACACGAACACCGGGATACTTTCCTGATGTTTGCCCCTTCACCGGTATCACCTCATACCGCGTTAGAACACGCCTAGCTCGCTTGTTGTCCTGTTATGCACTTGCTTGCTATGTATTTACTGTTTCTCCCCTCTTCTCTCCGGTAGACCCCGTGATTTATCCTCGATGCCCTGTGGTCGACTACGCCACCGACGACCCTCCTTGTCTCGAGCAACAGGCAAGCAAGCCCCCTTGATCACCAGATATCGCTTATTCTACTCTCTACAGCTTGCATTAGAGTAGTGTAGCATGTTACTGTTTTCCGTTATTCCTATCCTGATGCATAGCCTGTCCTTGCTACTACTGTTGTTACCTTTACCTGCAATCCTACATGCTTAGTATAGGATGCTAGTATTCCATCAGTGGCCCTACATTCTTGTCCGTCTGCTGTGCTATACTATCGGGCTGTGATCACTTGGGAGGTGATCACGTGTATATACTATATACTAAATACATGATACATGTGGTGACTAAAGTCGGGTCGGCTTGTGGAGCACCCGCGAGTGATTCACGGATTGGGGGCTGAAAGGACCTTTGTCCCAACGGCCCTCTGTGTGGATCTTTGTGGCGGAGCGTCAGGGCAGGTTGAGACTACCTAGGTGAGAGGTGGGCCTGGCCCTTGTCGGTGTCCGCAGTTACATCATTAACACGCTTAACGAGATATTGGTATTTGATCTGAGTTGGGTCGTTGACCTTATACGCACTAACCGCCACGTGGGACAAGATATGGGCAACCGCGCCGTGGTATCACCAAGCATTTCGTGACGTCATACCGAGCGGCATGCGCCGGATTGACCGAACGCTGCTAGGCTAGGTCTGCCGCCATGTACGCAACATGCAGGTGTGCTAAGGCGATGGGCCTGCACCGCGGCGCTTAGGTTTAGACCGAGTGCCGACCTCTCTCAGTTGTGCCTAGGTGGGGCTGCGACGTGTTGATCTTCCGCGGCCGGGCATGACCCAGGAAAGTGTGTCCGGCCAAATGGGATCGAGCGTGTCGGGTAATGTGATGCACCCCTGCAGGGAAGTTAATCTATTCGAATAGCCGTGATCTTCGGTAACAGGATGACTTGGAGTTGTACCTTGACCTTATGACAAATAGAACCGGATACTCAATAAAACACACCCTTTCAAGTGCCAGATACAACCCGGTGGTCTCTCTCTAACAGGGCTATGAGGAGAGGATCGCCGGTAGGATTATGCTTTATGATGCTACTTGGAGGACTTCACCACTCTCTTCTACATGTTTGCAAGACGGAGGTTGCGAGTTTAGTCTTTGATAAGACTAGCTATCCCCCTTATTCTCGCATTCTGCAGTTCAGTCCACCGATATTGTTCTCTTACACATATGCCCATGCATATGTAGTGTAGCTCCTTGTTTTGTAGTACTTTGGATGAGTACTCATGGTTGCTTTTCTTCCCTTTTCTCCCTTCCTTTCTACCGGTTGTCGCAACCAGATGTCGGAGCCAGAGCCGACGCCACCATCGACGACATTTACTCCGACTACATCAAGGTTCCTACTACTACGCGGCATCCCATCGACGACACTCAAGAGTAGTTTAGGAGGATCCTGCAGGAGGCCTCACGCCTCTTTCGATCAGATCCCAGTTTGTGCAAGCCTTCTTAAGGCAGACTTGTTTAAATTATGTCCGATCAGATATTGTTGCTTCCACTGACTCGCCTATGATCGAACACTTGTATTCGAGCCCTCGAGGCCCCTCGGCTTGTATTATGATGCTTGTATGAGTTATTTATGTTTTAGAGTTGTGTTGTGATATCTTCCGTGAGTCCTTGATCTTGATCGCATATGTTTGCGTGCATGATTAGTGTACGATTGAATCGGGTCGCACAAGTTGGTATCGAGCCATCGCTCGTAGGAATCCCCCTTCCACACACCTTGGCAGAAGTCGAGTCTAGACATTGCAAAAACTTTTACTAACATGGCTGTGTGTCTTACGGGCCCACGTCGCCATTGGGTGGTACTAGGATCTTTTACAACTCGACCTTTACTCTGTGACTCTGAACTCTCTTCTACTCGGGTTAAACGATTTTACTAACTCTGACTCTAGGTTCTCGATAATACTTTCTCCGGAGAGCCCTTATTACGATGATCGCTCATCGCACGGAAGAATCCGAAGATACTCTCCGATGTTCTCTTGAGAGTTTATGGCGTCGCTTTTTGCAATTCCCCTCCATCGATAAACCCCTACGGATAACCACGTATACTCGCCATTCATACAATGCCTCCCAGTTGATCTTGTTATTACAAGATACATCAAAATTCTCTCTATTATTTCAAGAATACTTTGTGACTACTGCCTTGCAGTTCTTTGCCACATGAATACCCCTACGGATAATTCCTCGCTCTTACCGAGTATCCGCTCATCCCCAGTTGTTCAGGTGTTTCACAAAAGTCTTTGAAATACTATTCAATCCTCCGAAAATCCTTAGCAGCTTTATTGCTTGCAAATACTTGTCTACTTGCATTATGGATGCTTCCCATATATCTGGCAATATTCACTAGTATCTTTTGACACCGTCATTTTGATCCTATTGATTCAACATGTGTGCGAATGCACACAATCATCTATCAACCCTTCTAAATTATCTTTCCGGCTCAGACATCATTTTGAACATGAGCTGGTTCTCGACCAATCAAATTGCCATCTATTGTACCCCTAAGGCTATTCAACTTATCCATCCCTAATCAAAGCATTGCTTCTGATCCCTTGTCTTGGAATTCATAATTCCTTTGCATTTGAGCTTTGAGTTAGTCAGTTGTTTCTATAATCTGATGCACTTGCATTCCTTCTTCCTTTGATAGAGTACCTATACTCACATCAGCTCCGTTGTGGACCATCAGAACCTTTGGCGGATTATTATCCGACTGTTCTTGCATATTCTCAGAACATGGAGTTCCTTCCCTGATACATAATGCTATTGGTAAATCCTATTCTTTGATTTTGTCCAACCATGCTCTACTTTCGAGCCGGTAATATTTATTATTGAAGCTTGTGGCATATGTTCCTAAGATGTCCCGATGGGTTGAACCAATGCCTTCACTATTTTGTGTGAACCCGAAAGATTTCACGGGTCATACTTATCTGGTATTGCACCAGGTAAAACTTTCAACAACTAATGTCATTTTCAAAAAAAAATGAGAGGTGAATGGAAGGTTATACATTGAAGAAGTGGGAGTCGACCTTGAACATTGTGTCCATGCCCATGGCCACGATGTAGATCTTATCATGGAAGCTTCTCTTAAATTAATAATTCCCTTGGTATAAGTTCATCCCATATTTGGGATTTGGTCTTTTGCAATCGTGGTTCCGACCATGATTGTTCTCCTTTGATACTATTTCTCAGACAAGTTAAAGTACTTGCCTTCTACAGATCAATACATCTCCGCCACCTCTATTTTGATCTGCCTTCGAGTACTACTCCCTGGTATCTCGAGGATATATCTTATGAATTTCTGATGAAGTAGTACCTTCCCTGTCATAGTGACTCCACGGGTTCTGGGTTGTCGTCAACCGAGAACATCCATAGATCAATCGATTCCGCACTCCGATACGATAACTCTAAGTAATTTTCGTTGCTTATGAGTTTAATAATCCTTCAAGTCATTTCCAAGCCTTATCGGCTATATCATTATCGTGCAAACTTTTAATTGTGCTACCTGGTCCTTCTTCTCGGAGCACAATTTTCGATGATGGGCTAATCTTACGTTGATTTTCCTCGTCTTATCGTTTCACCTCGAACAACAAACTTGACCCCGAGTTTGTGTCGTTCTGTGGCTCCAATAATCTTTTGCTGCATCAGTCCTTTTGCTTGATGCAGTCGCTAATCAATTGCTTTTTCATGGATCCTCTCGACAACAAATTGTCATGATCATCATCAACATTTTGACTCCTTCCAGGATATCACTGGAATTCTTGATGATAAGTGCCATCCTCGTTCCTTGGTAATTTGAGTTACCATCGACAACATCCTTACCTTCCCTTCATCACAAACTTGATCTTGTTATGGAGCTCCTTGCTAACCAGCTTATGTTATGTTCTACCTTGGAGTATTACCATCTTTAATGTCAAGGATATCGTGACAATTGCTCCACCTCTTGAGAATTCTTGATATAGTAATACTTCTCGCCATCTCCATTCGTTTTCTGATTCCTGTGTTGTTTCTAACCTGAATACCGACAATTGAACTATGATGCGTGAATTCAGAACTTCTAGCAATCCTATTGCTTGGAGTTAATGGTCGATAGTTCATTCTTAGACTATTGGTTATCGAATCAACATCCTAACATTGATCATGCTACCTAAGCCCTTACTTTGGGTGCACCTTTCAACCAATGTTTAATTGTCTATGTTTTCCTCGAGCATACTTCATTATATCATTTGATCTGACAAATGCAATCTCCTTATCCACATAATTGTGGAGATGCATCTTTTTGGATACCTCGTTGAATTATTGCTAAGTCCATCAGCCACTTTCTCATCCTCCCCTTGGCTTAATGATGAACCCTTGTTCGGAACTCGCTTTCATAGTTCATTTCCCAAGAATCATATAATGTCAACTCGTCTACTTGTGTTGCACCTCTTCTTATCAGGCACCCTGAGTCTGAGGTATTCTGACACCAATCAGATCTGAATCCCGGTCAGATATGATGGATGGATTTTTTTTTCAAGAGTTATAGCATTGGTCTATATAAGACCCGGTAAGGTGATGTCATGCCTAGTACACCTGGGCGGAGGACCTATTGTTATGTTCTTCCTTTTAGCAATGTTAACCATTCTTCCATGAGGAAATTGAAAGACTTATTCTATAAGTGGTTCCTGATGAATCCATTGAGTATCCAAAGTACGACCTTTGCTTGAAGACCATGTCAATGCTATCTCGAAGCATGTCTGTGGTACTCCGATTTTCAACAAGAACATTTGAAGCCCAATGCTAAATGTTTCTTACTCAATTATCCAAACACCGTTGTATGGATAATGTCATGAAAATTCTCTCCCGTACCTAAAGAGTTTTCTACATTATATCCTGTCATGGATATCACGCTCTGCTTGTCCTTGGGAAGGATATACCCCTGAAAAATGTGTTTAATCACATTTTCCCTTTCCATTGTCTGTTTAACCTGGTAATCACCTTTCCTTTCCATTGGTTTGCTTAACCCTTCTTGTGATCTATATTATATAAGCAGTAGTAATCTTCTGCTTATGTAAAACACCTTGGTGTACAAACTGTGTCAGTAAGACCCTGTTTCTATTGTTGATGACATTCCGGTATCCACCGATGGACGAGAACTTTGCCTAATGGTCCGCCTCGTTCAATGAGCAGGAAAATGGTTCTCTTCGTCCCTCGCCCTTGGTACCGACATTGTTGCCGGCATAGCTGACAAGCTATTCACTAACATGCCTCCCTGTCGCGGTTGTGCAAGATGTCACCACCCTTCCTACTTTCAACCCAGATGGTGGGCCCATAACCCACAGTTCCATAGGATCGAAACCTGACTCTCCTGTACACCTTATTGTCAAAGTTATTCCTCGTCCGTGGCCTCGTATGTAATTCACGAGCCACCTTCAAGTCTGATATCAGACACAATACTTATTCTCGTTGCTTTGAACCCCTTTCACCTGTAACAGGCATCGAACATTCCTGTCCGCTTGAAACTTTTCATGATACCGCCTTACTTTGCTCTCGATATTTTCTAAGTTTCAATTCGAGAGTTACTTTCCGCCACCTTCCCCGATGTTATCGACTAGATAGTCAGCCTTACAGAGGTCTGTTCCATGGAATAACCCCCTTATACTTTCGTAAGTACGATGAAGTTCCTGAAGAAAGGACGCTGACATCATCATGATGACCTGAAGCAGAGAAGTGAAGACATCAATGTAATGGATCGACCTCTTCGAGAAGAGCAAGCCAGAATGAGAAAATCTACTAGATTCCTTACCAAACCTTCCTCCCTTTCACTACCTCTTAAATCTCGGGACGAGATTTCTTGTAGTGGAGGAGAATTGTGCCCGGATAATTAAGCTACAGTGATCCCACGCTAATGGTGCCACGTCACCACGGTTACTGCTGCTAATCTATCGTTAGATCAAAACCGGTCCAAAATTCAAATTCAAAGTTTGGTAAATAATAGAAGTTTTCAAACATTAAAATAAAAATGTTTGGTTTGTACTAAATATTGCATAGGTAAATATGGTGTAGTAAAAACATTTTTATAAAATGCCTAAGTAATTTAAAATGATTTAAAACAGAAAAGAAAATAAATAAAAGAAAGAAAATACAAAAGAGAAAAACAAGCAAAAAAGAGAGGAAGAAACCACCAGGTCGTGGCCCAATAGGCCAACCCACCAGCCCACCACCACCCACCCCCCACTCCTTATCCACTCGCCGCACCCTCCCACTCCACCGACACCCCACTTCCCCATTAAAATATCTCCTCCCTCTCCCCGATTGATCGGGATCGAGGAGGAGGCCGCCGCTGCTCGAGCTCGACGACCGCCCCATTGCCGTCGCCGTTGGACGCCGTCGCCGGAGCGCTCCCCCGCCGGCCTACTTCTCCACCGTCGCCCGGTCGTCCCTGTCAACCTCCTCAACCCCCGCTGCCCTATCCCTACCGGCCCTGTGAGCACGCGCCCCCCTCTTCCTCTCCCTGTCCAGAACGCCACGACGCCATCCTCACCCGCAGCCCCGCCCAAGGCCACCACGCCGGCGGCGCGCTTCGCGCTTCGAACGCGCCATGGCTACGCTTCGCTCGTTTCTCCGCCACGCGCACCGCCACGGACCCGCTCGCACCTGCTACCGCCGTCCTCGACCTCCTACTCGCTGGATCGACGCCGACGCCGCCGCCGCCCGAAACCCTCGCTGGAGCCGCTTTCGCTTCGCCGCGTTGCCGGTGCCACCTCCCTGTCTCCGTCTCTCCTCCTCTTCCCCTCTCGTCCGGTCGCGTGATCTCGTGCACGCGCAAGACGCTCGCCTCCTCGCTCGCGGTCTGAAGCTCGCGCCACCACCATGACCTCAAGAACGAACTCCGGCGTGCGCACGCCGCCGCCAGGCGCCTGGCTTTCGCTTGCCGGGCGCCATGATGCGCCAGAATCCACCAGTAGCGCCTGCCGCTTTGGCTCCCTTCGCCATCGATCATTGTGGGCCCAAATACTGGTCTTTAGAAAAAAATTAGTAAAATAATTAATTAGTTAGTTAATCAATTAGTTAACTTAATTAAATTGGTTTAGTTAAGCTAACAAATTAGTTAGCCTAATCAATGAAGTAATTTGTTAGGTAAGTCAATGACAGGCAAGCCCCACCCCTTGTTGACCAGTCAAAGGTTGACTGGTCAACCGGGACCCCCTAGCCCACCTGTTAGCCACTGGTACACTTCCGTGTACCCTGTGTTGGGTGCCCCTAGCAAATTACTCTTTATTTTCGAATTAATAATAAATCCAGTAATTCCAAAAATCAATAAAACTTTAGAAAATCATATAAATTAAACCGCAAGTCGGATGAAATTACTTTGTACATGAACGTTGCTCAGAACGACGAGACGAATCCGGATACGCAGCGTGTTCGTCCACCACACATCCCTAGCATAGCAAACACGCAACTTTCCCCCTCCGGTTCATCTGTTCAGAACACGAACACCGGGATACTTTCCTGATGTTTCCCCTTCACGGTATCACCTCATACCGCGTTAGAACACGATAGCTCGCTTGTTGTCTGTTATGCACTTGCTTGCTATGTATTTACTGTTTCTCCCCTCTTCTCTCTCGTAGACCCGTGACGATGTTGATGCCCCTGTGGTCGACTACGCCACCGACGCACCCTCCTTGTCTCGAGCAACTGTGCAAGCCCCCCTTGATCACCAGATATCGCCTATTCTACTCTCTACTACTTGCATTAGAGTAGTGTAGCATGTTACCGCTTCCGTTATTCCTAGCCCGATGCATAGCCTGTCCTTGCTACTACTGTTGTTACCTTTACCTGCAATCCTACATGCTTAGTATAGGATGCTAGTATTCCATCAGTGGCCCTACATTCTTGTCCGTCTGCTGTGCTATACTATCGGGCTGTGATCACTTGGGAGATGATCACGGGTATATACTATATACTAAGTACATGATACATGTGGTGACTAAAGTCAGGTCGGCTTGTGGAGCACCCACGAGTGATTCATGGATTGGGGGCTGAAAGGACCTTTGTCCCAACGGCCCTCTGTGTGGATCTTTGTGGCGGAGCGTCAGGGCAGGTTGAGACTACCTGGGCGAGAGGTGGGCCTGGCCCTGGTCGGTGTCCGCGGTTACATCATTAACATGCTTAACGAGATCTTGGTATTTGATCTGAGTTGGGTCGTTGACCTTATACGCACTAACCGCCACGGGACAAGATATGGGCAACCGCGCCGTGGTATCGCCAGAAGCATTTCGTGACGTCGCCGATCGAGGCGGCGCCGGATTGGACTGGAACGCCTGCTAGGCTTGGTCTGCTCGTCTGTAATGCAACGTGCAGGTGTGCTAAGGGCGATGGGCCCTGCACTGTGGCGCTTAGGTTTAGACCGCGGCTGTCCTCTCTGTTGTGCCTAGGTGGGGCTGCGACGTGTTGATCTTCCGCGGCCGGGCATGACCCAGGAAAGTGTGTCCGGCCAAATGGGATCGAGCGTGTCGGGTAATGTGGTGCACCCCTGCAGGGAAGTTAATCTATTTGAATAGCCGTGATCTTCGGTAACAGGACGACTTGGAGTTGTACCTTGACCTTATGACAACTAGAACCGGATACTTAATAAAACACACCCTTTCAAGTGCCAGATACAACCCGGTGGTCGCTCTCTAACAGGGCTACGAGGAGAGGATCGCCGGGTAGGATTATGCTTTGCGATGCTACTTGGAGGACTTCAGTCTACTCTCTTCTACATGCTGCAAGACGGAGGCTGCCAGAAGCGTAGTCTTTGATAATACTAGCTATCCCCCCTTATTCTGGCATTATGCAGTTCAGTCCACCGATATGGCCTCTTTACACATATTCCCATGCATATGTAGTGTATCTCCTTGCTTGCGAGTACTTTGGATGAGTACTCACGGTTGCTTTTCTTCCCCTTTTCCCCCTTCCTCTCTACCTGGTTGCCGCAACCAGATGTCGGAGCCCAGGAGCCAGACGCCACCGTCGGCTCCGACTCCGACTACACCGGAGGTGCCTAGTACTACGTGCAGCCCGCTGACGACGACCAAGAGTAGTTTAGGAGGATCCTAGGCAGGAGGCCTGCGCCTCTTTCGATCTGTATCCCAGTTTGTGCTAGCCTTCTTAAGGCAGACTTGTTTAACTTATGTCTGTACTCAGATATTGTTGCTTCCGCTGACTCGTCTATGATCGAGAACTTGTATTCGAGCCCTCGAGGCCTGTCGGTGTCAAAACCGGCGGATCTTGGGTAGGGGGTCCCGAACTGTGCGTCTAGGCGGATGGTAACAGGAGACAAGGGACACGATGTTTTTACCCAGGTTTGGGCCCTCTCGATGGAGGTAATACCCTACCCCGCTTGATTAATATTGATGATATGGGTAGTACAAGAGTAGATCTACCACGAGATCGAGAGGCTAAACCTAGAAGCTAGCCTATGGTATGATTGTTGTTCGTCCCACGGACTAAAACCTCCGGTTTATATAGACACCGGATAGGGTTAGGGTTACACAAAGTCGGTTATAATGGTAGAGATCTACATATCCGTATCACCAAGCTTGCCTTCCACGCCAAGGAAAGTCCTATCCGGACAATGGACGAAGTCTTCGCCTTGTATCTTCATAGTCTAGGAGTCCGCCAAAGATGACAGTCGGCTATCCGGACACCCCTAGTCCAGACTCCTCAAGAGTCTCCCTCGAACCAGGCTTCAATGACGCATTTAGTCCGCGCGATATTGTCTTCGGCATTGCAAGGCGGGTTCCTCCTCCAATACTTCATAGAAGGTTTTGAACACAAGGATAGTGTCCGCTCGCAAAACAAGTTCCACATACCACCGTAGAGAGAATAATTTTTGCACAGATCTCACGACGATTCCGGGCGTGACATCACACCATGGCCAGGCCTTTATCCGAATCGTTTTTCGTCCCACCTCAGCGCGTTTAGCGAGGCGGTTTCCTTGGCACGTCTTATCAAAGCATAGATCGTGCCCCCTTATTCCGGGATTCTCAGCAATACGGACGTGGGTAACCCATCCGCGCCTTGATTACGGCGCTTGGGAGATAAGTGGGTTTGACCTGGCTGGCGGGGGACGCATAGCTTCGTCCGTCCATATAAGGGGATAAGGATCCACCTTCTCACATACGCCTTCCTCCTCCTTTGCTCATCCATTTCCGCGCACTCGAGCTCCAGCGCCCAAGTCCGCACACCCCACCTCAACCTTCTCCAACTATGTCCGGAGCGGGAGGCAGGTGGATGGCCTCCTCCGTCACGGAGGGGCACATCAAAAGCTGCGGAAGGCTGAATACTTGTCCAGCGACATCGCGTACCGGCTAACCGACGAGGGGCAGCTCATTCCCACCCCCAGGCCCCATAAGAGGGTGGTATTCCTCACCCACTTCCTCCGCGGACTAGGTTTTCCACTTCACCCATTTGTCCGGGGCTCATGTTCTACTACGGCCTGGATTTCCACGATCCGCCTCAATTTCATCCTCAACATCTCGGCGTTCATCGTCAGTGCGAGGCCTTCCTCTCGCCTCCAGCCCCACTTCGGCTTATGGCTGAAGATCTTCAATGTTAATCCGAAGGTAGTGGGCGGCCGCCAAGCGGAGTGCGGAGGTGCCATGGTTGGCAAGATGGCCAAAGTCCTATGGCTCGAGGGCTCCTTTGTGGAGACCATAAAGGGGTGGCAATCGGGTGGTTCTACATCACCGAGCCACGCTGATTTCAATGGGCGGCGGCCCCGAATTCTGATCTGGCTTCCCCACATGGCTCACATCATGGAAAGAGATGGGCCAGACGGGGGATTCAGATGAGCTGTCCGGACTCCAAACTTGCGTCCAAACCTCGTGGACAAGAATCTCAGCTTGTCAACGTAATCCAGTGATGCTCATCCGCCGGATTCTCCCCGCCAACAACGGGCCTTCAAATTGTGGGAGTTCGATCCGCAAGAAGACCCATCTCTGAAAAGGCTCTTCGACACCACGCACGAAGACGCTCGGAAGGTGCTGCTCATACGCCGAGGCTCCTACATCCGCCATCAAGATCGTGGATTCAGCTCGCAGCCAAGACAGCGAGGTGTTATTTTACCATTTATGGGACTCTTTTTCATAGTTTAACTCTATGCGGGATCTAAAACTCCCCAACCTTTGACAGATCAAGAAGACGTCCGGACAGATTAACCGTCTGCCCTTTTCCAAAAGACCAATGGATGCCCGATTGACGGGTTAGCTGGTTCGCACCTCACCGTGCCGAGAAGAAGGCCAAGAAGAAGGCCACGGAACTCAAGGAGCTCCCGTGCTAGGTGATGTCGGACTCATCGCCCATAACCCTCGAGGCGGAATCTCCTCCGAGGAAGAGGAGGAGGAGAAGCCTCTCCCCAATGGGAGAGAAGAAAAGGAAGGCCGCCTAACCGGGAGGCCGGAGGGTCCAAGAAGGGAAGGACCCTTCCTCCAGACTTCTCCACCAACGCCGACAATGACGAGGAGGAGTGGCCAACAAGGGCCAAGCCCCTGGCGAGATCGTAATTGTCCGGATACCCATGGCTTTTTTTCGTTGCATAGTGTTCTCTAATGTCGACCAATCATGCAGCCCGCCCAAGGACGAGCTCGCCGCTTCGTCGAGCGGGTCCCTGAATTTTTCGGAAGTGGAGAGTACTTCACTTCCGGCCGCCTCCTCACCTCATGTTGCTGACGACGCCGAGGTGGGGCCCCAAGGGGGGCCTAGTCAAGAGGAGGTGGCGCAGGAGGCGCCACAAGGCAGCCTCCCGGACTCCAGGCGCGAGGGGAACGAGACCCCCAGGGGCTCTAAGCCCGACCCTTGTCCGGACTCCATACCGGAACCTTCAACGGTCCAACCGGAGGCACCTGATAGCTTACTAGAGGCGCTTAACAGCGCCTCCATCAAGGAGGAGCACCGCACTGTTATTAGTGTGGTGATCCAGAAAGTTCAGTCCGCCAAGAGCGGGCCGATCAAGCTTCTGCAACGCCTTCTAACAGCTTTGAGGTAAGTTTTCAATATATGTAAGAAGATTACCGTGACAGACAGAGCCCCGATGCTTAGTTCGGTGTTCGAAATAAAAGCCGGATCGAGGATCCTAAAGATATACCTGTCGGTGTACTAGAGTAGGGGTACCCTAGTATCCCGAACTGCAGCACGGCAGGCAGCAGCACTCGCTGGCAAGGCTTGCCTAGTGACCGCCAAGGTCCTCCATGGTTCCTTTGGAGCCATTCAAGAACAAAGTATTTAAGCCAAGGAGACAAGGCCCCGGCAAGAGGAGCTTGCCGGGAAGGCCACTCAAGACACGCAGAAGACAAGACCCCGGCAAGAGGAGCTTGCCGGGAAGGCTCGATGAGCGACAAGTTTCCGGACGCGACAAGGATTCAGCCGCGGCAAGGCGCTTGCCGCGGCAGGCAACCACTCTTCATCTCCGCTCCAGCTCATCCACCAACGTGTCGCCATGGGACCATTCTAGGCGCGCGTGTCAAGAGGCTGTGCGGCCAGCGGAGAGCAGCGGTAAGCGGCGCCGACAAGAGTGCCATCGTGGCAAGCGTGGCGCCCCGACGGTCCCTTGCAGAATCGCTTAGGCGACATGGACGGGCATTTAATGCTTTTGTCCCTTGCCAGAGAGTTAGGTAGAATACACTGCACAAGTAGCTGTACCAACCGCAACTCATTTTTCCCTTTTTGCCCTCGCTCACGCTACACCTGTTAGTGACCCCTTGAGCATATAAAAGGAGGCCCATGCGAACGAGAAGGGGTTCACTCATTCAAACCAGAGACACTCACGCTAGGTCTTGTAGCTCACAAGTGCTCCCTAGCAAGAACACAACATAATCGCATAAGCAGCAGAGGAGTATTATCTCCGGAGAGCTCCGGTTGGGTAAACTGCTCGTACTTCGCCGACTCGCTTTCTTCAGGCGACCTCCGCCGCCCCATCGAACCGAAGGGGCTTGGTCCGCCGGTCCCATAGGTATTCGTGGGTTACGATCAGCTTCCCGACATCTTTGGCGCGCTGTAGGCGCCGAGGCTGTGTGAACCTGATCCGGCGCTCACACGAGCAACATCTTCATCATCTTCATCAACATGCCACCAAGAAGAAGGCTTCGCGGCAGCGGAGCCGTCGCTGCCAATCCCACCACCACCGGAGCAAATTGGTGGTGGGGTAGACGCCGCGGAAGAACGGGCGCCGACGAGGGAGCTCATGACGCTGCCAAGTCCAAGGACAAGGCCGCGCAGACCTCGGCGTCTGTGACATGCACCGCTCCTGCCTCAGAGCCGCGGGATCGACAACGCCATGGTATTCACAATACCATACGCTCGCTGGATCAAGACCGAGCTGGAGGATCGCGAGGCCCTCAAGACCAGCGTGCACGCCAGCATGCTGGCACGAGCGGGGTACGGTCGCCTGGATGGGATGCTGCACCTTCTAACATAGTTAGAAGTCCGAGCATATCCCGCTCCTCGCACCGTTCACCACTCCCGCCCGCTACTCCAACGGAAGCCTTGGCGAGAGCTCAACTGCTCCTAGACTACCCTCCAACAGCCGACAAGGTCGACGAATGGAGGGCCACCATCCAGAGTCTCATCGGCTTTGCCAACGGCGATGCTCCGCGGCAACCAACTACATCCCTGCCGCGACAAGACGACAAGGCATGAGCCGGTGGCGACGAAACCTGTGGGGGTGCAACCACCATGCACTCCCCACCCAGAAGGCCAAGATCACCAACTCGTCGGATCCACCTCGACAGCGACTCCACCGCGTCATCGGATCCACGAGCTCGCCGTGATCAGCGCCAAGTTCTTCAGAACGGTAACAAGAAGACGCCGAACTCGCATCGAAGCGCCAAGAGAAGCGCGACGTCAATCCGACCAGCGCGCTGGGCCCTCTGTCGATATGCATGCGCCAGGGAACCAGCGACTTGCCGACGCGGTAGGTTGCCCTGCGCTCACTCGTGAGCTGCGGCAAGTCCAAAGGCCCAAGAAGAAGAATTTCTGCCGACGCGCGGAGAAGTACGATGGCAGGATGCATCCGTCGGAGTTCCTCAAAGATCTACACCATCGCGTGCAAGCTGCGGGGACGAGACGACAAGATCCTCGCCAACTACTTCCCGCCGTACTCAAGCCCAATGTCGATCCTGGCTCATGCACTTGCCGGACGGATCCATATCCTCTTGGCAGATCTATGCCATCAGCTTTGTCGGCGCTTTCACAGCGCCACAAGCCTCATGGCCAAGAGAGCGACCTTCATCTCGCCGCCGTAAAGAAGGAGAGTCCCCGCGCAAGTTCATTCAGTAGATTCAGCCTGTGCACTACAACATCCCGTATGTCCACCCCGCCGGTGATCGTGGAGTTTCATCGAACGTGCGGAACCGCAGGATGAGGGAGGAGATGGCGATGTGCAAAGTCAAGGACGTCAGTGAGCTGTATGCCCTGGCCGACAAGTGTGCACGTGGTGAAGAAGGAGGTTGTGTGCCCTGGCCAACAGTGGTGCCGCCAAGAAAGCCAAAGTTGGTGGCTCCGGCAAGGAGGTTGTTACCGGCACCGATCGCCCACTGTGGCCGCCGACAAGCAGGACAGCTCCAACAAGCAGTACTGCAAGATCCACTGTACCAAGGGCCATGACCTCTAGAGCTGCAAGAAGGCCGAGCAGCTTGTTGAACAGCAGAAGGCTGAGTACGAGCGGCGCGACAAGGAGAAGGCCCAGGAAGGTGCTGGGGGAGTTGGCAAGAAGCGACCCGGCCGGGGAGGACGCCGCGGCAAGGCCAAGCAGCGACAAGGAGATAGACCTCCCCGCGGCCGCGACAAGGATGAAGACGACGACGACGATGAAGATATGGAAGACGATGAGACCGATGAGCAGGAGTTTCAGAAAGCCACAGAGGTCCTCTGCGTTGACGGCGGTGCTTCTCTACATACTTCACACCGCCAACTCAAGCAAGTGGATGCGGAAGTTAATGCAGCAGTAACCATCCGTAGAGTCACGCAAGCCTCGAATGGTCCAGACGCCTATCATCTTTGATATTGAGGACCACCCCGATCGTGATAATCGGGTCGGGTGCTTGCCGATGTTGGTCTCACCAACTATCCGCAACCTCAAGGTCACCAAGATGTTAGTTGGCGGGCCGGCTTAAACCTGATCTCCTCCGCGGTGCTCCGTAAACTTCAGATCCCCGACAAAGTGAGCTCAAGAGACTGGCACATTCCAAGGAATCAATCCGGAAGGAGCAAGTCAAGGGGAAGATCACGCTGTCGGTAACATTTGGCAGCGAGCTAAACTTCAGGATCGAGAGGGTCACGCTCGACGTTGTTGATTTTCCATTGCCTTACAATGGGATACTTGGCTGTCCAAAGCCGCCAAGTTCATGGCAGCCTCTCATTATGCATACAACTTGCTCAAGATGCCAGCCCGATAAGTGTCATTTCTGTACATGGCGACAAGAAGGATGCTCTTATCTCGCGCCGACAAGATTTACCGGAGGCAGCAGCTGCAACAGATAGCAAGTCACTTGTCATGAAGCTCCCTGGGAAGAAGAAGACCAAGTCCGCAAGAGCTCGATGCCCACTCCGCAAGCGCACTCTTCTGAGTGCTGCGCCACCGCCGAGGACGCACCATCGAGCTCCACCGCAAGTGCAAGAAGACGATGGCAGCTCCACCAAAGACCAAGAAGGTGCCCGCCAAGGAGGACGGCACTGGTGGTACCTTCACCATCGCTACTCTCGACCCTAAATAGGAAGGCGCGTTGTTGCTTTCTCATGGGCGAACGCCGACGTGTTTGCATGGCAACCGCCCCGACATCCCCGTGTTCCTGTGAAAGTAATTGAGCATCACTTAGCTGTATGTCCTCATGCGCGCCCGCCAAGCGTAAAGTCGAAGGTGCAAAGGAGCGCCAAGAATTCATTGCGTAAGAGATCAAGAAATTGGAAGCAGCAGGCCTTGTCAAAGGAGTGCTCCATCCCACGTGGTTGGCCAATCCTGTAGTTGTATCGCAAGGCAAATGGGAAATGGAGACTTTGTATCGACTTCACGAGATGTTAATAAAGCTTGTCCCAAAGACCCATTTTCTTGCCGCGATCGACCAGATTGTTGACTCCACGGCCGGATGTGATTTGCTTTCATTTCTTGATGCATACTCAGATATCATCAGATCTTCATGGCGTAAGAGGATGAAGAGAAACCGCATTCATCACCCCATGTGGCACATACTGTTTTGTACGGATGCCTTTTGGGCTAAAGAATGCTGGTTCAACGTTTGCAAGAGTAGTCCATGACGCTTTTGAGCCGCAAATGCACATAAATGTAGAAGCCTACATGGATGACATAGTGGTCAAAAGCAAAGACAGGCAACTCTGGTTCAAGATTTAGATGAGACCTTTGCAAATCTGCGCAAGATCAACCTCAAGCTCAACCCCGAGAAGTGCGTGTTCGAGTCCTTCCGCAAGCTTCTCGGTTCTTCGTGTCTCGCCGGGAATTGAAGCCAATCCCGACAAGATCAAGGCCATTGAGCAGATTGAAGCACCAAAGCGCCAAGGATGTACGAAGACTTGCCGGTTGCGTGGCTGCTCTCAAGAGGTTTATCACTATATACTAAGTACATGATACATGTGGTGACTAAGTCAGTCGAATGAAACATGGAGCACCCACAGTGATTCATGGATTGGGGTTGAAAGGACCTTTGTCCCATGACCCTCTGTGTGGATCTTTGTGGCGGGCGTCGGGGCAGGTTGAGACTACTGGCGAGAGGTGGGCTGGCTGATCGGTGTCATGGTTACATCATTAATACTTGAGATCTTGGTATTCACGAGTTGGGTCGTTGACCTTATCGCACTAACGCCCACGTGGGACAAGATATGGGCAACGTCGTGGTATCACAGAAGCATTTACGTGAACGTCGGCCGGCCGGCTTGGCCAGCGGCCGGTTAATTGGAGCAGCTGCTGGGCTTGATGCCTTCCGTCGATAATCGCGATGCAGGTGTGCTAGAGGCGATGGGCCCGGACCCACACTTGTAGGTTTAGACGGTATCTGTCCTCTCTGTTGTGCCTAGGTGGGGCTGCGACGTGTTGATCTTCATGGCCGGGCATGACCCAGAAAGTGTTCCGGCCAAATGGGATCGGCGTGTCGGGTAATGTGGTGCACCCCTGCAGTGATTAATCTATTTGAATAGCCGTGATCTTGATAACGGGGCGACTTGGAGTTGTACCTTGACCTTATGACAACTAGAACCGGATACTTAATAAACACACCCTTTCAAGTGCAGATACAACGGGTGGTACGGCTCTCTACTGAGACTCTGAGGAGAGGATGGCGGGTAGAGATGCTCTTTGCGATGCTACTTGGAGGACTTGATCTACTCTCTTCTACATCTTTGCCAGGCAGGCTGCGAGCGTAGTCTTTGATAATACTAGCTATCCCCTTATTACGGCATTATGCAGTTCAGTCCACCGATATGGCCTCTTTTGCATATTCCCATGCATATGAGTGTATCTCCTTGCGAGTACTTTGGATAGTACTCACGGTTGCTTTTCTTCCTTTTCCCCTTCCTCTCTGGGTGCGCAGCAGGATCGCCGAACCAGGGCGAGACAGCCCGTCGGCTCCGACTCCATTTCTACACGGAAGTACCTAGTACTACGATGCAGCGGCTGGCGGCGACCAAAAATGAATTTAGGAGGATCCTAGGCGGGAAGCCTGCGCCTCTTCGATCTGTATCCGATTTGTACTAGCCTTCTTAAGGCAGACTTGTTTTAACTTATGTACGTACTCAGATATTGTTGCTTCCTGGCTTATTCTATGATCGAGAACTTAGTATTCGAGCCCTCGAGGCCTGTCGATTGTCAAAAGCAGCGGATCTTGGGTAGGGGTCCCGAACTGTCGTCTAAGCGGATGGTAACGAGGAGACAAGGACCACGATGTTTTACCCAGAGTTTGGGCCCTCTCGATGGAGGTAATACCCTACTCACTGCTTGATTAATATTGATGATATGGGTAGTACAAGAGTAGATCTACCACGAGATCGAGAGGCTAAACCCTAGAAGCTAGCCTATGGTATGATTGTTGTTAATCCCTAGGACTAAAACCCTCCAGTTTATATAGACACCGGATAGGTTGGGGTTACACAAAGTCGGTTATAATGGTAGGAGATCTACATATCCGTATCCCATAAGCTTGCCTTCCGCAAAGGAAAGTCCTATATCCGGACAATGGGCGAAGTCTTCAATCTTGTATCTTCATAGTCTTGAGTCCGGCCAAAGATGGCCAGTTCGGCTATCGGACACCCCTAGTCAGGACTCCCTCGGTAGCCCACAGACGAGGCTTCAATGACTGACGAGTCCGGCGGCGCATATTGTCTTGACATTGCAAAGCGGGTTCCTCCTCCAAGATACTTCATAGAAGGTTTTGAACACAAGGATAGTGTCGGCTCTGTAAAACAAGTTCCACATACCACCGTAGAGAGAATAATTCTTTGCACGAGATCTGGGCGTATTCATGCGTGACATCACACCATGGCGAGGCCTTTATCAAGAATCGTTTTCTACTGTCCCCACCTCAGTAGCGTTTAGCGGCGGTTTCAGCAACACGTCTTATCAAAGCATAGATCGTGCCCCCTATGAAGGATTCTCAATACTGACGTGGGTAACCCATCCGGCGCCTTGATTCTGGCGCTTGGGAGATAAATGAGTTTGACCGGTGGCTGGGGGGGCCTAACCGTCAAGTCCATATAAGGGATAGAGATCCACCTTCTCATCTCGCCTTCTTCCTCCTTTGCTCATCCATTTCCCTTTTCGAGACTCCAGGCGCCCAAGTCCGCACACCCCTCAACCTTCTCCAACTATGTCCGGGCGGGAGGCAGGTGGATGGCCTCCTCCGTCACGGAGGGCATCATCAAAACTCTGGAAGGCTGAAGCCTTGTCCAGCGACGCCAGTCTGCGGCCTAACCGGCGAGGCAGCTCATTCCCACCCAGGCCCCCATAAGAGGTGGTATTCCTCACCCACTTCCTCCAGCGGACTAGGTTTTCCACTTCACCCATTTGTCAGGGGCTCATGTTCTACTACGGCCGGATTTCCAGATCTGGCCCCAATTTCATCCTCAACATCTCGGCGTTCATCAATGATGTGCGAAACCTTCCTCTGCCTCAACCCGCCCGACTTATGGTGAAGATCTTCAATATTAATCCGAAGGTAGTGGGCGGCCGCCAGCCGGAGTCTTGGAGGGTGCCATAGTTAGCAAAGATGGCAAAAGTCATATTTCAAGAGGCTCCTTTGTGGAGACCATAAAGGAGTGGCAATGGGGTGGTTCTACATCACCGAGCCCACGACTCTCAATAAATGGCGGCCCCAATTCAATCTGGCTTCCCATGGCTCACATCATGGAAGAGATGGGCCGGGCGTGGGGATTGAATGAGCTGTCCGGACTCAAACTTGCGTCCGAACCTGGTGGACAAGAATCTCGAGGCTTGTCCGCGTAATCGGAGTGATGCTCATCCGCGGTTCTCCCACCAACAACGGGCCTTCAAATTGTGGGAGTTCGATCCGGACACCCAACTCTGAAAGGCTCTTGACACTACGTCTGAAGGCGCTGGAAGATGCTGTTCAAGGCGCGAGGCTCCCATCCGCTACGAAGATGTGGATTCAACTCGTGACGTCAAGAGCAGCAGTGGTATTATTTACCATTATGGGACTCTTTTTCATAGTTTAACTCTATGGGATCTAAACTCCCAACCTTTGTGAGGACTGGCTAAGGCGATGGGACAGATTAACTGTCGGCCCCTTTCAAGCCCAGTGGATGCCCGATTAGCCAGGGGCTGCTGGCTCGGCACCTCACAGGTGCGGAGAAGAACCAAGAGAAGGCCACGGGAACTGAAGGAGCTCGGTGCTAGTGTCGGACTCATCGCCCCATAACCTGGCGGAATCCTCCTCACGAGGAAGGAGGAGGAAAAAGCCTCTCCCAGTGAAGAAAGGAAGGCCGCTAGAAGACCGGGAGGAGTCAGAAGGAAGGACCCTTCCTCCAGGACTTCTCCACCAGCCCGACAATAGCGAGGAGGAGTGGCCAACAAGGCCAAGCCTGGCGAGATCGTGGTGTCCGGATACCCATGGCTTTTTCGTTGCATAGTGTTCTCTAATGTGGGCCAATCATGCAGCCCGCCCAGGGCAGGCTCGCCGCTTGGCCGGCGGGTCCCAGAATTTTCGGAAGTGGAGGTACTTCACTTGACATCCTCTGTTCTTGACGGCCAGGGGTGGCCCCAAGGGGCCTAGTCAGAGGAGGTGGCGCGGGCGCCTGAGGCAGCCTCCTCCCGGCCTTGAGAGCGAGACCCCGAGGCTCAAGCCCGACCCTGTCCGGACTCCATCGGAACCTTCAGCGGTCAGGAGCACATTAGCTTACTAGAGCTGCCGGCGCCTCCATCAAGGAGCACCGCACTGTGGTATTGGTGATCCGAGAAAGTTCAGTCCGTAAGGCGGCAGCATTTGGCCCTGTGACCTTCTACGAGCTTTGAGGTAAGTTTTCAATATATGAAGAGATTACGCGAGCGGTAGCCTAATGCTTGGTTAATTGTTGAAATAAAAGCGGGATGAAGGATCCTAAAAGATATCTTTGTCGATTATACTAGAGTAGGGGTACCCTAGTATCCCGAACGTCGTACCTGCAGACGATTCGACAGCACCCATGAGGCTTGCCTAGTGACCGCCAAGGTCCTCCATGGTTCCTTTGGAGCCATTCAAAATTAAAATATTTAAGCCAAGGAGACAAGGCCCACGGCAAGAGGAGCTTGCCGGAGAAGTACTCAAGACCTGAAGACAAGACCCGAAGCAAGAGGAGCTTGCGGGAAGGCTCGATAATGACAAGTTTCAGACGCGACAAGGTTCAGCATGACAAAGGCGCTTGCCAGGCGAGCAACTCTCTTCATCTCCGCTCCAGCTCATCCACCAGCGATGTGCATCATGGGACCATTCTGGCCTGCGTGTCCAAAGGCTAATGTCCCGACCAGGTAGGAAACAGCCCTGGCAATGACAAAAGTGCCATCGTGTGGCGGTGGCGCTCTGCAGATCCCTATTACCTTTATTTATAGGCGACATGGGCGGGCATTTAATACTTTGTCCTTGCCGTCGGAGTTAGGTAGAATACCTTTGTACAAGTATTTGTACCAACGCAACTCATTTTTCCTTTTGCCCTGTCTACGTTGCCACCTATTGGTGACCCCTTGAGCATATAAAAGGAGGCCCATGCGCATAGCGTAGAAGAGTTCGACTCATTGAAACGGAGACACTCACGCTAGGTCTTGTAGCTCACAGTGCTCCCTAGCAAGAACACAACATAATCGGACAAGCAGCGGTGAGGGTATTATCTCTCCGGAGAGCTCCGGAAGCTGGGTAAACTGCGTGTGCCGCCGCCTCGATCTGCTCTTCGTGCGACCTCCGCCTCACACCCGAACGAAAGAGCTCGGTCCGCCCGGTCCCATAGAGTGTTCGTGGGTTCTGATCAGCTTCCCGACATCTTTGGCGCGCTTGGGTAAGGCGTCGAGGCTGTATGAACCTGATCCGGCGTTCTACGAGCAACATCTTCATCATCTTCATCAACATGCCACGAAGAAGAAGCTTGGTGACGCGCGTGAGCCGTCAGCGTCAATCCCACCACCACGGAGCAAATTGGTGGTGGGGTGAGCGCTTGAAGAAAGCGAAAGCGTCGGCGAGAGAGCTCATGGCGCTGCCAAGTCAAGGACAAGGCGCGCGAACCTCGGCGTCCGTACATGCCGCTCCGTCTCGGAGCCCAGCGGGGCGAACAACGTCATGGTATTCACAATACCATCGTTCGTTGGATCAAGACGAACTGGAGGATCGCGAGGCCCTCAAGACCAGCGTGCCGCCCGACATCTTTGCTTACACGGCGATGCAGTGCGCTGGATGGGATGCTGCTCCTTCTAACATAGTTAGAAGTCCGAGCATATCCGCTCCTCGCAGATTCACCACTCCCACCGCTACTCAACAGAAGCTTTGGCGAGAGCTCAATTGCTCTAGGACTACCCTCCAACAGCCGACAAAGGTCGGTGAATGGAGGGCCACCATCGAGTCTCATCGGCTTTGCCAGCAGCGTGCTCACGGACAACCAACTACATCCCTGCGCGACAAGGCGACAAAGGCATGAGCGGTGGCGGCGAAACTTTGTGGGGTGCAACCACCATGCACTCTCCACCCGAAGGCCGAGATCACTGCTTCGTCGGATCCCACCTCGACTGGCGACTCCACGCGTCGCCGGATCCCGAGCTTCGCCGTGATCGGCGCCAAGTTCTTCGAGAGCGGCAACAAGAAAACGCTCGAACTACGCATCGGCGCCCGAAGCAGCAGCGTCAATCCGACCAGCGGCTGAGCCCTCTGTCGATATGCATGCGCCCGAGAAGAACCAGCGCGACTTGCCGTCTGCGGTAGGTTGCCCTGCGTTCACTCGTGAGCTGCGGCAAGTCCGATGGCCCAGCAAGAAAAATTTCAAGCGGAGCGTGCGGAGAAATGCGATGGCGAGAGCGCATCCGTCGAGTTCCTCGGCATCTACACCATCGCAGTGCAAGCTGCGGGGGCGAGGCGACAAGATCCTCGCCAACTACTTCCCGGCTGGTACTCAAGCCCAATGTCGAGATCCTGGCTCATACGCTTGCCGAGGATCCATATCCTCTTAGGCAGATCTATGCCATCGGTTTGTCGGCGCCTTCACGGTGACCACAAGCCTCATAGCCAAGAAGGCGACCTTCATCTGCTCGCCCGAAAAGGAGAGTCCCTGCGCAAGTTCATTCGAGAGATTCAGCCGTGTGCACTACAACATCGAGATGTCCACCACCGCGGTGATCGGTGCGTTTCATCGCGAGCGTGCGGAACCGCGGGATGAGGAGGAGATGGCGATGTGCAAAATCAAGGGCGTCGGTGAGCTACATGCCAGGCCGACAAGTGTGCCGTAAAGGAGAAGAAGGAGAGTTGTGCGACGGCCCAGCGGTGGTGCCGCCAAAAGAAAGCCAAAGTTAGTGGCTCCGGCAGGAGGTTGCAGCGGCCTTATTTGCCCGGCACAATGTGACGCCGAGCAAAGCGGGGCCAGCTCCAACAAGCGAATCTTTGCAAGATCCACTGCACCAAGGGCCATGACCTCCAGAGCTGCAAGAAGGCGAGCAGCTTGTTGAACAATGATGAAGGCTGAGGCTGGCGCGACAAGGAGAAAGAAGGCAGGGAAGGTCTGGGGGAGTTGGCAAAAGCGACCGGCGGGAAGACGGCCTTGCGGCAAGGCCAAGCAGCGGCAAGGAGATAGAACCTCCCAGCGCGCGACAAGGATGAAAACGGCGGCGGCGATGAAGATATGGAAGGCGATGAGGGCCGATGAGCGGGAGTTTGAGAAGCCACGAGAGGTCCTCTGCGTTGTGGCGGTGCTTCTCTGCGCATACTTCACACCGCCAACTCAAGCGGTGGATGCGGGAAGTTAATGCAGCGAGAACCATCCGTGAGTCCGCAAAGCCTCTGAAATGGTCCGCACGCCTATCATCTTTGATATTGAGGACCACCGATCGCATAAGCTGCGGTCGGGTGCTTGCCGATGTTGGTCTCACCAACTATCCGCAACCTCAAGGTCACCAAGATGCTAGTTGGCGGGGCGGCTTAAACCTGATCTCCTCCGCGGTGCTCCGAAACTTCAGATCCTGACAATGAGCTCGAAGAGGCGGCACATTCAAGAATCAATCCAGGAAGGAGCAAGCGAAGGGAAAGATCACGTTGCGGTAACATTTGGCGAGCTAAACTTGCCGGACTGAGAGGGTCACGTTCGGCGTTGCTGATTTTCCATTGCCTTACAATGGGATACTTGGCGTCCGGCACTTCGCCAAGTTCATGGCAACCTCTCATTATGCATACAACTTGCTCAAGATGCGGGCCCGATAAGTGTCATTTCATCCATGGCGACAAGAAGGATGCTCTTATCTGCCGACAAGATTCTGGGGAGGCAGCAGCTGCACGAGATAGCAAATCACTTGCTGAAGCTCCGGAAGAAGAAGACCAAGTCCGGCAAGAACTCGATGCCCTCCGAACAGCGCACCTCTTGGTGCTGCGCTACCGTCGAGAGCGCACCATCGAGCTCCACCGGCAAGTGCAAGAAAGGCGATGGCAGCTCCACAAAGACCAAGAAGGTGCCCGCCAAGGAGGGCGGCACTGGTGGTACCTTCACCATCGGTGCCACTCTCGACCCTAAATAGGAAAGGCGCGCTCGTTGCTCCTGGCGCTGACGTCGGCGTGTTTGCATGGCAACCGTCGACATCCCGGTGTTCGGGGAAGTAATTGAGCACCACCTAGCTATACATCCTCATCATGCGGCCCGTCAAGCGAGAAAGTCGAGGAAGCGAGCGGTGGGCGCCAAGAATTCATTGCGAAGAGATCAAGAAATTGGAAGCGGCAGGCCTTGTCGGAGGAGTGCTCCATCCTCGTGGTTGGCCAATCCTGTAGTTATGCATAAGGCAAATGGGAAATGGAGACTTTGTATCGACTTCACGGATGTTAATAAAGCTTGTCCCAAAGACCCATTTCCCTTGCGCGCATCGACCAGATTGTTGACTCCACGGCTGGATGTGATTTGCTTTCATTTCTTGATGCATACTCGAGGATATCATCAGATCTTCATGGCAGAAGAGGATGAAGAAAACCGCATTCATCACCCCATGTGGCACATCTTTGTTTTATCTGGATGCCTTTTGGGCTAAAGAATGCTGGTTCAACGTTTGCAAGAGTAGTCCATGGCGCTTTTGAGCGCAAATGCACAGAAATGTAAAGCCTACATGGATGACATAGTGGTCAAAGCAAGACAGAAGCAACTCTGGTTCAAGATTTAGATGAGACCTTTGCAAATCTGCGCAAGATCAACCTCAAGCTCAACCCGAGAAGTGCGTGTTTGGAGTCCCTTCCGGCAAGCTTCTCGGGTTCTTAAATCTCGGCGGGAATTGAAGCCAATCCCGACAAGATCAAGGCCATTGAGCAGATTGAAGCACCAAAGCGCGTCAAGGATGTACGAAGACTTGCGGTTGCGTGGCTGCTCTCGGCGAGTTTATCTCTAGAGTCTGCTGAGGCGCCCTGCCATTTTCAAGATTTTGAAAAAGGCAGGTCAATGAAATGGACTCGAAGCGGAGGCTGCGCTGCAGGACTTAAAGAGTACTGTCCTCCACTCCAATACTTATCGCACCTAGGCCACAAGAGAAGTTGCTGCTATATAGCGGCAACCAATCAAGTGGTTAGTGCTGCGTTAGTAGCGGAAAGGGAGGCGGATGATGAGCGGCAACCAAAGGCGAGATGCATCCAGCGACAAGCGGGGGCTTCACCGGCAAGCTCTGGTCCCGACAAGGATGGATCTGCTGAGGCGTGCGAGAAGATCTGAGAAAAGGATGGTGCAGCGCCCGGTTTACTTTGTCGGTTCCCTTCTGCGAGGGGCTAGGTCAAGGTACTACGGTGTGCAGAAATTGCTTTCGGCCTCCTCATGGCCTCTCGAAAGCTGCGCCATTACTTCCAAGCACATGAGATAACGGTCGTCACTCGCTTTCCCCTGAAGAGGATATTGCAAAATCCGGAAGCAGCAGGCGGGATTGTCGAGTGGGCCTTTGGGCTATCAAGCTTTGGCCTCAAGTTTGAAAGCACTTCAACTATCAAAAGCGAGCATTGGCGAGTTCATAGCGAGAATGGGCGTAGCACAAGATGAAGAAATTCGAGATGAGCATCCCGTCAAGGAAGCAAGCAAAGAGTGGCTGATGTACTTTGATGGTGCCTTCTCGCTGCAAAGGCGCCCGGTCTTGGCGTCTTGCTTATCGCACCAGGAGAGCACCTCAAGTACATAGTCCAAATGCACTTTCCCAAGGAGCAAGCAACAAACAATACTTGAGTATGAAGGTTTGCTTGCGGTCTCGAGATGCAGTGAACCTTGGGATCAAAAGCTCATTATCGGGGTGACTCGCGACTTGTCGTCGCCAAGTGAACAAAGATTATCGAGTCCGTTGATGGAAGCCTCGTTGATGAAGTGAAAGCTAGAAGAGCACTTTGGCGGCCTGCAAATGGAACATGTTCCAAGAGCTCGAGAATGATATTGCTGATGGCTGTCAAAGTCGCGCGCACTCAAGTTACTGTGGAACCAGGGATTTTTGTGCTCAAGCTGACTCAACCAGTATGCGCCATCAAGCTGGACAGAACAAGAAGAGGAAGTTGATTTACGGTGACTATTTTCGGCGAGCTTCCGAAGCCGCCGCCAAAAAGGTCCCAAGATCAACACCAAAAGTCTTTGAGGAAGCGATCTGCTCCGACAAGCCCTAGGGTTTGTTTCGTTGAAGCGAGGCGCTCCGACAAGTTTTGCTCGGCAAGCTTGCGGGAACATCAAACTCGGCCGAGCGCGAGTTCTTGCCGTAGAAAGCGGATGTTCCCTGCAACAGATGTGCCTTTAGTCCTTGTTGTCGAGCCAGAAAGCTCCGGCATGGGCACAACAGATTGTCCATTTCCTTGACGGAGAACTTCCGAAGAGCAAGAAAAGCGGAAGAGTAGCGGCGGTCAAGTATGTACCGGTTTGTCGACAACATGACTGTCTGCGAAGAAGACTCAACGGTGTGAAATTGAAGTGTATTCACGGGAAGATGGGCCGAAGCTGTTGGCGAGAGATACGGAGGCATATGTGGTCACCACATTGGCGCAAAACACTTAAGCAAAGCTTTCCGGCAAGGTTTCTTCGGCCGACAGCCCTCGAGGATGCAAGCTGCACAAGTAACCAAGTGTGAAGCGTGCGAGTTCCATTCCAGCGAGATACACCAGCCAGCTCAAGCTCTCGGGCGATCCCTTTATCTGGCCATTTTGATGCAGGGGCTCGACATTCTCGGCCCCTTTCCCGAGCTGTCGGGGCTTTGAGTACTTATGCGTTGCAATCGACAAGTTCACAAAGTGGCGGAAGTGGAAGCGATGAGGAAGGTGACAGCCACGGTCGGCGATCAAGTTCTTGGTCGATTGTTTGCCGTTTTGGAATTCCTAACGGGATCATCACCGACAACGGCACACAGTTCACGAGCGCACCTTCATGCGATCGTCCAAGATCTTGGCGCCAAGGTCTGCTTTATACATTGCTCATCCAGAAGCAGCGGTCAGCGGAGAGGGCAAATCTGAAGTGCTGCGTGGGCTCAAGACCAGAACTTTCGACGGGCTGCACAAGTCACGGAAGAAAGCTGGATTGAGGAGCTGCGGTGGTTCTTTGGTCGATCGTCGGGCGGCGCCAAATCGAGCCAGCTGGCGGACACCTTCGCTCTAGTCTATGGGCGAGCAGTTCTCCCCACGGAACTTCGTATCTGGGTCACCTCGAGTACTAAACTTATGATGAGCTTGAGCAAGAGCAGCTGCGACAAGATGCTGCTGCTCCTTGAGGAGGACCGTCTTGAGGCGCTGTGCGAGCTGCTCGTTACCAGCAAGCTTTGCGCCGCTACCATAGCCCATAAAGTTAGTGCGGAAAGCCTCGAGGAAGGCGACCTTGTTCTTCAGCGCGTTCAGTCCGTTGAGAATTCCAACAAGTTGGCCCGAAGTGGGAAGGCCCTTATCGGGTGAAGCGAGTCACTAGGCTGGCGTTGTCATGCGCCTTGAGACCGAAGATGGCATTCGGTGAGCAACTCCTGGAACATTGAGCATCTTCGTAAGTTTTACCCATAGAGCGCGCAGTTCTCTGGAACCTGTTCGGCAACCACCTTTAATCAAATCTTGCCGATGTTGCATGTAATCCTTTGTACAAAGCGGGCGCGAGACCCGTGCATAAGTAAAGCTCATGTGTTGCGCACAACTTGTCCTTCATGCTTTCATAATCATTTTTGCATGTTGTTATCTAACATTTTGTGCAGCATCCACACCGGTAAGCAATAACGAGCCACAAGGCTCCATAACTTTATTTTCTCTTCTTTCTCTTTCTCAAAGAAAGGAAGGTTCCTCGCCACAAGTTAACCAGGGGAAGGAGAAGATAATGCCATGGACCAAGCGTCGCTCGAGGAAGTTTCGCCTTACCGGGAAGCAAGCGACAGAAAAAGCTAAGTTGCCAAAGTTTGAGCAATCAGTTTTAAATCTTTAAGTTATCTTCCTCGAGCGATAGTACTTTGTATGGAAAACCATGTGCGGCGGAGGAACCAACTCGTAGCTAGTCGCGCCTTACTTTGTTTGAGTCCGCTCAACAACGTAAGTGAGCTGCAACTAGATTGCGACAAGGTTGCTTAATCGGGCAGACACCGCCCGTGAGGCTCTTGACGTTCCACACTCAGCGCTTCATAACAAAAGGTGCTGCGACAAGTTCCACTAAGCGTAGGGGCACAAACATACAAAGGAAGAATCAAGTAAAAAAATAACATTGCAATCATTGCCTAAGATAAGTTATATTACAAAATAACATCATGAGATCTAATAAATTGTTCTCCTAAACATGATCGCAGCGACAAGGGAAAGATAAAATGGCGGCCTAATCTACATGTGCGCCATCAACCAACGATCTTGCCCACCTTGTCCACAATGGAGTGCGACAAAACTTTGGCGCCTCTCCATCGGCATCCGGCGGCGAGGATCACGAGGCCGGTGAGGTTGAGGCCTGGATTGCGAAGCCACCTTCATCAACACCTTACGGAAGCTCCGCACCGATCTGGCGCGATTCCTCGACCATCTGCTGGGATCTCTTCCAGTCATTGAGCCGTCCTGCAGCCCTTGAAGAACAAAAACTTGAGCTTGGCTGGGGTTGGGCGCTTCGTCGGAAGAAGTACCAGATCCACCATCCCCAGCTCATCAGCTCCGTGTCGCCGGCGGCGATATTCACAAGAACTTCGGTCCGATGCTCCACATTCTCCACTGAAGGTGCTCACTGGCGTGATGGCACTAGCCAGCGGCGCCTTGTCGGCCTTGATCTTCTCAACAGGCCCACCTCCCGCTCCTTGGCACCGTCCATCGTCTGCATCAGGTGGTCAGTTTCAGCTCAAGATACGCTTTGGAGTCCCTTGCGGCTGAGCTCCTTGCTCCTCTCTTGAGGCAGCCTACAGCTTCGCCAAGTATGGCGTCCTTCTCGCGCTCGTGCTTGAGTGCAGCAAGCTCCTCGCCGCTCTTCTTGGTAGGCCTCCAGCTGCGTCACCTTTGTCTCCAACTCTTTCTTGGCGGCCTCGGCAGTGCATCATCCTTTGCTTCCTTAGAGCCCCGCCAAGTGACTCCTCGCGCGCGACAAGCTCTCCTCCTGGCAGCTATCAAGGTTGATCTTCCGCTTCGCCCATTTCGCCTTCTTGCGCGGATAGCTTCCGGCAGCGAGCCTCTGCTGCTCTTCAACCTCTGCCTTCTCGAGGATGAGAAGGCTTTGCAGCGCCTCAACAATTTGCTCGCTCCTCGCCAGGACGGAGGCTTCACGATTGATTCCGGAGCTCCTCGCGCTTCTCTATATCGCTCCCGCCTTCGCGACAAGCGCTTCCAGGATTCAGTTTGGCTTGCGGAGGGCGGTAGGCGACAACGGCTTCTTCGGCATTGCTCCTCCTCGAACTTCGCCGCTCTGCTGCTTGGCGCGTCAACCAGCGACTTGACCCAGCGGGCGAGCAGCTCTTCATCAAGGTCTCTCCTTGACCGGCGCCACTGGCTCGATGCCGGGGAGCTTGATGAAAACGCCATCGCCGCCTTGAGATAAGCGGGTAGGCTCTTGAACTGGCTGCACCGATGGCGGAGGGATCGGTGGTCGGCGTGGCGCTGGCGCTCTCGGCCTCGAAGTGTCGATCATCGTCAGACCCCTCGCCCGGCCTTTGCGGCCAGCAGCCCAGCCTCTTCGCTGGCGGACCCATCGGCGCGACCTCTTCCTCCATGGTGGCGGCGTCGTCGATGTTGCCATGTGCGTCCTCCTTACCCGGCGACCTCGGTCTCCATCGGCTCTGTGGCGGATGGATCGACGACCGAACAAAGAAAAACGGTCAAGCAAATGTTGAAAAAGAAAAGCAGAAGAAAAAGGCCAAGGGAAATTTTCATGAGAGGATTACATGCAATGGGATGCGCATGGTCTCGACCACGGAGATCACTGGTGCTGTCCCTTGGAGAATCTCCCTTCGGGCAACTCCCTTAGGAGAATTCTCCCTTGGCGTCGAAGCGAGATGGAATTTGGGGAGGCGGCTTCCGGGCACTCTGATGAGGCTGCTCTGCTCCTACACAAACCAGCGGTCGAGATATCAACAAAGAAGCACCGCACCCCTAACAGTAAGTAAACCGTATACTTCTGCAGGGGGCTGTCTTTGGGGGGCTGCTGAGAAAAGGTTGCGAGGGTCGGCAAGGGGTCTCGAGGTGCCTCCTGTTGCCACGGGGATCATCTTGATGACAACCACGAGGTCTTAGCTCTCTTCGGCGCTCTCTGGGCGGCGTCTGAGAAGGAAAAGAGTTAGAATAAAAAATCGGATACAAGGCAAAGCAACAAAATTGAAAATACAAGCACAATATAAGCTTACTCTTCTTCTTCCTCGTCGGAGCTGGCGGAGAGATCAAATTCGGCTACGCCTCAGGTGCGGCGAGGCGGAGGTAGGTTCCTTGACCACTTGGCGGGGTGGCATGGTGGCACAGGAGGATCCGCCCGGTTATTACAGCGGTGTGGGGTGCTCAGCGGCTTGATGTGCTTACCCTTGATCGGCCGTCCTTGTGGCGCTCTTGACTGTTAGCCCGTCTGCCGCCCGTCTCGTCTCGGCCTTGCGAAGATGCCTTCTTGGTGGGCTGGGGGCTCCGTTTGCAACAAGTCTTTGGATGGTGGGGAAGAAAGCGCCCTCGTGGTTCGCTCGACTCGGCCCGTGTTGACAAGCTCTTCCTCTGGCCCGAACTCCCTTCGGCTGGCTTGCCGCCTCTGCTGCCCTCTGCCTCCTCCACGGTGAACCCGAATGCGCCCGGCGCGGCGGCTCTGCCGCCTCCTCAACTTCTAGTGGCAATGCGCGCATCTAAATCGTCGGTGGTGTCGTGGGTGAGCCTCTTACGCTCGTCAGGCGGATCGGCACTTCCTCAAGCTGTCGAAGAACTGCCGCGGCGTCGATAAAGGCTCTTGCCAGGTTGGAGCGATCCCATCGAATCGCTGCGCGCATCATTGCCGGATCACGGTCGGCGAAGTTGTTGCACAATGGGGCGACTCCCTCGGCCTAAACCACTCGGGGTGATCGAAGTCGTGCTTGAACAGCTCAGCAGCATTGTCTAACTCCAAGCGGTGAAATTGAAGTTGAGGCGGGCGCAGCCTCATGAGTGGCATTTTGGAACTCCCAAGGCCTTCTCCTCTCACGCAAGGCGTCTGGCGGCGAAGGAAATCTCATGCCAGCGCCCTCGTGGTCGGCAAGCTGAGGCGCAAGATCCGAGATCGGCAATCTTCAACCTAGCATCCTGCGGCGTAAGTTGCTCCAATGGTTGCGCGCACTATTGGAGGTTTGGCTGGGCGTGAAGAGCTGCAGGGTTCTCCTCAACGATCCAACACCAATCGCTCTCCACTCCTCCCACTTGCTGCGAGCTCTCCTTCCATAGGCTTCTTTCTTGCTGATCCTTGAGGTCCAAGCAATCCCTCCAGACAAGTGGCTCTCCTCTCTCAACTCGGGGCATGAAGAAGTGGCGGAAGGGGCTACGTTTGGGTGGACTCCGAGCAAAGTTTTTTCGCCAAGGTGTGCAAACTGCCGTAATCGGCGAGCGGCATTGGGGTGAAATCAAGGGCGAAGCCCGTGGGTGTTCATGATATCATGAAAAATTGAAGAAAATGGGCCGAGCCATAATAGAAAAAAACGTGAAGAAGGGTACAGTTGGGGCTAGTTCGAGCAGCAAGGGGTAGTACCTTCATGCTTGCGGATCTTTCGTCTCCGTCGACGAGAACAGGTAGTAGTTCTCCTCAGCTCCCTTGCGTCCGGCTGGGGAGGGAAGGCGGCCCGCTCCTTCGCGGCCCGCCGCGAGCAGCGGCGCCTCGGACAACTCCGCCTTTCCCTTATCGACTTCCGGACCATGGCGGAGGTGGTGGAGAGACCGGCGAGGCGTTGATGGCGTTAGTGGCGATGGAGGCGGGCGCTGCTCTCTTGAGACTAGAGAAAAGAAGGGGGCGGCGGTGGTTTCGAATTAAACGACAAATGGCTAGGTGGGCGACCTGCCCGGTTTCCCCTGATTTATAAGGAGGGAGAGGGGCGGGCGTCCCGCTTTCAATAAAAAACCCCATGATTTCTCCCACGGCGCCCGCGTTAAGCGTGCTGTTAGGTGTGCCGTAGTCCCTGCAGCGCTCATCCTCGCTCCCCTGCCTCGCTCAGGTCCGAGCTCGCGCCCGACCACATGGCCTGCGGGAACTCGTGACCACGCCCGGCCCGTCGCAAATCGCTGGGCTACCGCCCGGGAGTAGCTTAGCGCATCGCCCGTAACCCTGTGGCGCCATGCCGCTTTGGCTCCTTGAACCTTGGCTGCGTGGGCCCAGCGCCTGGTCTTTAGAAAAAAATTAGTAAAATAATTAATTAGTTAGTTAATCAATTAGTTAACTTAATTAAATTGGTTTAGTTAAGCTAACAAATTAGTTAGCCTAATCAATGAAGTAATTTGTTAGGTAAGTCAATGACGAGCAAGCCCACCCTTGTTGACCGGTCAAAGGTTGACTGTCCCAACGGAACTAACCACTGTAGCCTTTGGTACACTTCCGTGTACCTGTGTTGGAGTGCCCCTAACCAAATTACTCTTTATTTTGAATTAATAATAAATCCAGTAATTCCAAAATCAATAAAACTTTAGAAAATCATATAAATTAAACGCAAGTCGGATGAAATTACTTTGTACATGAGCGTTGCTCGAGAGCGGCGAGGCGAATCCGGATCACAGCGGCGTGTTAGTCCACCACACATCCCTAGCATAGCAAACCGCAACTTTCCCCTCGGTTCATACATAGTAAACACGGAACACGGGGATACTTTCCGGATGTTTCCCCCTTCACCGGTATCACCTCATACGCGTTAGAACAACGTATATAGCTCTGCTTGTTGTCTGTTATGCACTTGCTTGCTATGTATTCTGTTTCTCCCCTCTTCTCTGGTAGACCCGTGGCGATGTTGATGCTTACTGTGGCGACTCGTCACCGGCGACCCCTCCTATGCGACAACCAGGCAAGCCCCCCCTTGATCACCGGATATAGCCTATTCTCTCTACTACTTGCATTAAGTAGTGTAGCATATTCTTGCTTTCAGTTATTCTAGCACGATGCATAGCCTGTCCTTGCTACTACATTGTTACCTTTACTGCAATCCTACATGTAGTATAGGATGCTAGTATTCCATCGATGGCCCTACATTCTTGTCCGGTCTGGCTGCTATACTATCGGGCTGTGATCACTTGGGAGATGATCACGGTATATACTATATACTAAGTACATGATACATGTGGTGACTAAGTCAGTCGAATGAAACATGGAGCACCCACAGTGATTCATGGATTGGGGTTGAAAGGACCTTTGTCCCATGACCCTCTGTGTGGATCTTTGTGGCGGGCGTCGGGGCAGGTTGAGACTACTGGCGAGAGGTGGGCTGGCTGATCGGTGTCATGGTTACATCATTAATACTTGAGATCTTGGTATTCACGAGTTGGGTCGTTGACCTTATCGCACTAACGCCCACGTGGGACAAGATATGGGCAACGTCGTGGTATCACAGAAGCATTTACGTGAACGTCGGCCGGCCGGCTTGGCCAGCGGCCGGTTAATTGGAGCAGCTGCTGGGCTTGATGCCTTCCGTCGATAATCGCGATGCAGGTGTGCTAGAGGCGATGGGCCCGGACCCACACTTGTAGGTTTAGACGGTATCTGTCCTCTCTGTTGTGCCTAGGTGGGGCTGCGACGTGTTGATCTTCATGGCCGGGCATGACCCAGAAAGTGTTCCGGCCAAATGGGATCGGCGTGTCGGGTAATGTGGTGCACCCCTGCAGTGATTAATCTATTTGAATAGCCGTGATCTTGATAACGGGGCGACTTGGAGTTGTACCTTGACCTTATGACAACTAGAACCGGATACTTAATAAACACACCCTTTCAAGTGCAGATACAACGGGTGGTACGGCTCTCTACTGAGACTCTGAGGAGAGGATGGAAAGCTGTGATCATGATATAGCGTGAGACTGGTCAACCACTGATGACCCACCGAATGTTTAGAATTCGCATTGACGAAGGACTGTTTCCGGCCGCCAGCACATACGCGCTTCAATTAGGGAGCGCGGTGCCCCTAGGGGCTATATAGTAGCCCCACCATCGAACTCCTATGGCTAAGTGAAAGTGATAAAGCATTATAGTCCGTTGCCTAGTTTGCTACGCTATCACCTCCTTCACAGGACCAAGACGTTGGATAAGTGTGAAAATGCGCCTTTTTTAAACACCCCCGCACTATGTGCGTAAAAGTCAAGACTGCCATCTTTCAGTTATATACACATATACATCAACGGGTCATACGACAGAGGCGCTTTTAATACTTGAATGCACAAGTATAAAAAAGCTCTTATATTGAAACGTTGTTTTCACAAATCATACATGTCATTTAAACATAATATCCTTCGAAACCGCGTCTCTATTAAACGAGCGCCTTGCGTGACTTCCTCAAAATAGTGCTCGCAGGTACTCGGCTTCGTCCAATCTTGGGATGCAACGTCGGTGGCCTTCATCTCCGCCCAAGATGTCTTGACACGGGCAAGAGCCATCCGTGCTCCCTCTATGCATGTTGACCGCTTCATTGCATCGATATGCGGCACCGCACCAAGGAACTGTTGCATCAAGCCAAAATAACTCTTCGGCTTGGGGCTTTTCGGCCACAAATGAGTCACGACAGCCTTCATGGCAAGTCCGGACAACCTATTCAGCTCAGCCCATTCGGCCAAACGATCGGTTAACGAAAGTGGATGCTCCGGACTATGGAACTGCGACCAAAAAAGCTCTTCCATTCCGTGATCCTTTTGACCTTGGAAGTGTTCGCCGTCGTGCGGCACTCACCGCCAAGTCCAGATAAGCATCCTCCGCACCCTGCGACGGTCCAATTGAGCATACTTAGGATCCGTGGAATTTCCTCCAGCAGAGAAATGGCTTTCCAGCCGCAATATCTTCGGCCCGACGTAGCTCCTCCTTCACAGCTCTCATCGCAGAAGCGAGTATCCTTGGCCTCGGTGGCCTTTTTCAGGTCCTCTTGTTTCGCTCGATCTTCTTCTTCAAGAAGCTCATAACGGTCGATAGCATTCTTCAATTTCACGCCATCTCGGCCATTTCTTTCTTGCTTTGGCGTTGAGTAGCCTGTTCGCTTTTATCTCTGCGGCTGCCTTTAAAGCAGCCGATCACTTTTTCTCGGGCTTGCTCCTTGGCTCGGTGAGCTCCACCAAGGCTCTCCATAGCAGCGCACCATCCGCATTAAGAATACACGTTGTAAGAGAGGGGCATTAAGCTCCCTTACCGGTGTCCGCGGGAGAAGTCGCATACCTTGTGACTCGTCAAAGCGCTTATTGACCATTGCGATGTCCGCGATTCGCCTTCGGCTGTTGCCGCTTTAGTTCGGCAAATTCATCATCCGGCTAGCCTACCGGACGCCCGCCACCTACATAGGAACGACGACATGTTAGTATCGAGATTATGATCCTCGGCGCTGTCGGGCCAGATAGCATACCGAGTCTCGGGGGCTACTATCTATACAGGGCGATTCTATATGCATAACTCCGGAAGGTACATCATTTTTTCGACTCAAACCCCGCCAAGAACTTGGCGGCTTTATGCAATCCGCCTCACCGGATGCAATTCTTTCAATTACCATAGCCATTAGCGCACGGTGATCTTCTAAGATATACGCCGCCTCGAAAGCAGGTCCTTCACTCCTCCGACCGCACGCCGGCTTGATGCTGGACCGTTCGCCTCGCGGACTCGGGAAACTCTCCGTGATTTACACTTCAGAACGCCTCGCTGCATCGCGAAAGCGAGTAGGTGGAGGCATTTCGCCTCTATCATCTCCGGATGAAGATCCCCCGAAGACGAGCTCTGCTGAGAAGGGCTAAGATCCGAACTACAAGGTACAATTTTGGTTATCTTCAGAAATAAATACAGGGATGTTCTTTATTCACAGGACCCCTTCTCTTTATTTACGGCTCGCTGGAGGGCTGATCCCCTTGGGGAAATAGTGCGGCTGGGGTACTTCTCGGCGCCAGACTTTCTGACGAAGACTTCTTTTCCCGTTTCGAGGCCTTGGCTTCCGGGTCTTCGGAAGCGGTCCTCTTCTCCCTTGGAGGGAGGATCCTGATCCCTCTTCCTTGAAAGCCTCCTTGCAGAGGAAGTTGCTTCCTCTCCCCCTTCGCCTTCCTTAAAAGCGCGGCCTTCAACATCCTGGTCAAGATGGGATCAGGCGTGGTCTCTGGGAGGGAGCCGACACCTTATCAACTTTGCCTTGGCTATCCACTCCTGTTCAAGAAACGGCTCCCTTAAAGGGCATATATATGATAAATGAATGAACAGCCTGTCCGTTACAGTGGTTACTTACTTGAGTATCTGGGTGATTGCAGCTTAGACCTGCATCCTCGGTCAAGTCGGACACTTCTCTTGTGATCCAAGAACAGTTTGTACATCTCCTTGGGTGTCGCGCCCATAAAATGTTGGAGAGCTCGTGGTCCTCCGGATTAAACTCCCACAGAGCGAAGGGGCGACGCTTGCGGCGTAGGCGCCGAATCAGCATAACCTACACCGCCATGACCATATTGATCTCTCTTTCTTGGAGGTCTCGAATACGGCCCTGCAACAGAGGAACGTCCTTGGACGGCTCCCAGTCGAGCCCCCGGTTGACCCATGATGCCAGCCGCTGTGGTGGACTCCGAGCGGAAGGCGGTGGCGCCACCCATTTGGTGCCCCCGAGCGGTGATATAAAACCACTCCCGTTGCCACAAACCAAGCTCCTCTTGAAAAGAGCCCTCGGGCCATGGAGCATCAGCACACTTGCTTATGACCGCCCCTCCGCACTCTGCTTGTTGCCCCTCGATCATGTTCGGATCCACATTGAAGGTCCTGAGCCACAATCCAAAGTGAGGGGTAATATGGAAGAAGGCTTCACATACGACAATGAATGACGAGATATGGAGGATGGACTCCGGATTCAAGTCATGGAAATCCAGCCCATAATAAAACATGAGCCCTCAAGACAAAGGGATCCGCCGGGAAGCCTAAACCCCAAGGAAGTGAGACACGAACACCACGCCTCGCCGGCTCGGGAGTGGGAATGACCTGCCCGGAGCAGGTAGCCTGGCGCGTAAATCTCGCCGGATAGATACACAGCGCCACGCGCTTTAGCACATCTTCTTACGTGATGGAAGAAGACATCCATCGGCCGAGCTGGTGGAGCCGGACATCATCGAAGGTCCGGGCGCCTAAATCAAGCTTTGGGTGTTAGAACTTCGGCGAGGCGAATTCAATGGAGGGTGGAAAAAGAAGAGGGCCTTGGTCTCATTATAAAGAGGTTGAATACCAAGAGCCCTCCCGTGGTCGATTGGGACTGCGCCGATAGAGGAGGCGTGCCAGCTAACGGGCACGGTTGGGTAACCCACGTCTCAGTATTATGAGAATCCGGAATAAGGGGGCACGATCTACGCTTTGATAAGACGTGCCAAAGAAACCGCCTCGCTAAACGCGCTGAGGTGGGACAGTAAAAACGATTCGAATGAAGGCCTGGCCGTGGTGTGATGTCACGCCGCAGAATACGTCAGCAGATCTGTGCAAAAATTATTCTCTCTACGGTAGTATGTGGAACTTGTTTTGCAGAGCCGGACATTATCCTTGTGTTCAAAACCTTCTATGAAGTATTCGGAGGAGGAACCCGCCTTGCAATGCGAAGACAATATCGCTACCGGACTCGTCGTCATTGAAGCCTGGTTCAGGGGCTACTGAGGGAGTCCTGGACTAGGGCATGTCCGGATAGCCGAACTATCATCTTTGGCCGGACTCCTAGACTATGAAGATACATGATTGAAGACTTCGTCCCGTGTCCGGATAGGACTTTGCTTGGCGTGGAAGGCAAGCTTGGCGATACGGATATGTAGATTTCCTACCATTGTAACCGACTCTGTGTAACCCTAACCCTATTCGGTGTCTTTATAAACCAAAGGGTTTTTATTCGTTAGGACGAACAACAATCATACCATAGGCTAGCTTCTAGGGTTTAGCCTCTCTGATCTCATGGTAGATCTACTCTTGTACTACCCATATCATCAATATTAATCAAGCAGGAGTAGGGTATTACCTCCATCGAGAGGGCCCGAACCTGGGTAAAAACATCGTGTCCCTTGTCTCCTGTTACCATCCGCCTAGATGCACAGTTCGGGATCCCCTACCCGAGATCCGCCGGTTTTGACACTCAAGGCCCCTGGCTTGTATTATGATGCTTGTATGACTTATTTATGTTTTAGAGTTGTGTTGTGATATCTTCCCGTGAGTCCCTGATCTTGATCGTACACGTTTGCGTGCATGATTAGTGTACGATTGAATCGGGGGATTGATCACCATACCGACTTACTCTTATTATTCGCCTTGCTATATGGGATGGTAAATCTGAGTGACTTACCTATAGTAGAGCGACGACGATCAAAACCTTGTTTGAAACTGTCGGTGTAGGAACGACACCTACGGGATCACAAGAATCCCTACTATGGTTGCGGGGCGCGGGGTCGTGAGAAGAGCGGATCAAACAGATAGCACACGGTCTCTTTATCCATGTTCAGGCCGCGAGGATGCGTAAAACCCTACTCCTACTTTGGTGGTTGGTTTATCTGTGTTCTTGAACTAGCAATGGGGCGTGAGGAGCTCCAAAAAGCCGAATCCTCCTCCTGGTCCCCTTGGGCCTCCTTTTATAGGGAAAGGGGTTGCCACAGTGGCACACAGAAGGTGGAAAGGGTACCATGATGCGAGTTTATCCCTCTCATTACATGACAAGGCGCCTTTAATGCGTCTTGCTTAGGTGTCCTTGCTTTATCGGGGACGGGAGGGCCTGTCTCTTAAATCGCCGCTCCTTTAAATGTCGACACGCCGCCGCCAGCAAGTGTGCCCGCGGTGCCATGTAGGCAGGCAGGCAGCTGAGGTGGCGCAATGGTGGGTCTCTACGAAGATCCGCTTGCCGCCACGCAGGTGCCTGCCCAACTGGTTGGGTCGGCAGCTGCATGCGAACAGTGGTGGAGGTTTGATGGGCGTGGGCCTGATGGTGGCCCTACGGGGGTTCTTGGCGAGGGCCTTGCCGTAGCCCCGGCAAGGGTCTTGCCATGGTGCCTGCTGTCATCCCCGACATGGCTCTTGCCGGGGGCCTTGTGGTCTTCCTTGGCTGGGATCCCGCCAAGGGTCGTCATCTTCTATGGTGTGTATCTGATCTTGAATGTTTTCACAAAGATCTGCATGCCACCACGGGGATGTCTCCCGAATCCTTGCCCCATGGGGGCAGTGGACTCAAGGGTGATTCGCTCCGTAGGTGTGGGGTGAGCCGCCCCGGCAAGGGTCCTGCCGGGTTTGCTAAAACCGCCCCCGGGCAAGGATCTTGCCAGGGGAGTCTTCTTCATCCCCTTTTCTCTTTGTGGTCTTGGTCTTGGCGTCGTTCTGCTCCTTTCGAGCTTCGGCCTTAGCTTGGCTCACCTCCCTTGCCTTTCTCAGTGCGGTGGTGCCCGCGGCTCAGACTGCCCGTGCATAGTTATAGGGGTACAAAGAGTGTACCCCTCTTTTTGTACACCGATAGGAGCCCCTGGGCCTGGGCCACACGTAAGCGCAATCGCGTCGTTGGGCTAGGCCCAAAAATGGTGCGCGGGGCAGGCGGGGTGGTTTTTACCGCGGTAAATCTCTTCGCGCCCTGCGCTTCCCATGTCTCCCGCGCGTGGCTCGGCGTGGGGAGGCATGCATGATGTGGGCGGCATGCGTGGGGCTGAGCTCTGCGCGCATGCGTCACGTCGTAGTAAATGTGAAAGGAGGCGGCCCGTGCCTTCCCCATAAACTGAGGGAGGCGTGGAGGCGCGGCCCATTTACTGAACGGGGCCGAGGAGTGGTCTTCAAGGTGTCCACTCCCCACGATCACGGGGTGGGGAGAGGTCGCCTCACCCGTCGCCTCGGTCCCGCATGCCTGCCACGTGGTTCTCATGCGCTTGGGGTGGCGAACGGCGGATGCGGGAAACCGGGCCGTCGCGGGCCGGGGCAGCGGGTTGGTCCCAGTTCCCTGCGCCTTCCGTTTCTTGATTGGCTGAGCGAGGCGGCCGAGCCCCCACCCTGTTCCTTTATAAAGAGCGGGGGCGTCCCGCACTCTTCCATCTTCTCCTTCCTTCAGCTTCTCCTCCCCCCCTCCGTCCGCCATGGAGAGAGGGAATCCTGGCCCTTCAACGGTGGCGGCAAGGGTCGCCGCTCGACAACGCGTCCTTCCTTCTCCTGCGCTTGCGGTGGCAGAGCCAGCCGCGAGGGGAAGGGGGAGAAGGCGAGGCCGTGGGCAAGGCCGAGGCGCTCGGGGATGGGGCGGCGCGCCGGTCTCGCCTCTGCCAGTAGTTCCTCCCCCCATGGAGGGCCATGTTGGGGATGACCCTTGCGAGTTCTTCGTCAGGCTGTGCCAGCCGCCTCGCTGTCGCCTTCGTCTCCCGACTCCATTCGCGAGCGAGATGGAGCTAGATCCGCCGGATTCATTGCGGCTGCACATGAGGGGTTGTTGGATCAGCGATACGCGAGTTCGCGTCGACTTCCCAGCCCCTCATGTGATGTATCTTTGTCGAGGCTGGAAGACGTTCGCTCATATCCACCGCTTGACGGCGGGGCTCACTCTCCATTTCAAGCCGATGGAGGGCGGCCTCCTCTCCGTCAAGGTCTTCGGGTGCTTCGGGACTCGGGCAAGGTGCTGCATGGAGAGCTCTTCTGATTGCGAAGACTCCTCCTCAAGCGGGAGTGGCGAGGAGGACAGCGGCAGCGACGACGAGGGTATCAGGCGGCAGGATGACGGGTCCGACTAGGTGTCGGGCGCCGCTCTGTGCGGCATCGGCGACCCCATCATCCGTCTCGCCAGCTTCCTGAACTTCTCGGGGTCGTCTCCTTGGGCGGCTGGCGTTGGGAGGTTGCGGAAGAGGAAGAGGGCGTGCGGCAAGGCCGTCAAATCGGAGTACGCGGGCACCGACGCCTTCGACGCGTGCTGACGTCCTGCCGCCTTGTCTTCGAGCTCTGCTTCCGGCGCCGCCATCACCATCCAGCCTTCGGACGGCCACCGAGATGTTCTATTGGTGTCTCCTGCCACTCGTAGCTCGCCTAGGCGCCCCTTTTGCCCTTTTCGCCTCCTTGACCTGCCTCCTGAGGAGAGGGACAAGAAAGGGTTTACGGGCACCTTATCTCTTTTTAGTTTGTAAGCCTTTGGGCCTTAGCTGAATTTAAAACTTGTAATCCCATCATTCATGTTTTTCATTCCCCATGGACTGTATCTGAGTGGAATGTTTTTAATGAAAAAGGGATGCTTGCCGGGTCATTTGTTTGCGGGTAGAACCCACGACAAGGAGTAAATCCTTGATATCCCTAAGATAAATATTTCCTTGCCCGGCAACAGGCCCTGCCGTCTTCCCACTTCGCTCGACCTTTCTCACACTTTTGGCGGAGGCAGGGATGAGGTGGGTTCAAGCTCCTCGTTTCATCCTTTTGCTGCCGCGACTACGACCAAACCTGGCCCCAGGAACGAGCCCTAGGGCCTAGAGTTTTAGGGGAGCACGGTAGCTTTGGGAAGAAGCAAGGTTTCACATACCTCAGTCCATAAGGGAATGCATGATAAGGGATGAAGAACTTATCTGAAACTGTAGCCCCCGGCAACTCTGGTTTGCCATGGGGGAGTCTTTGCACTTGCAACCCCCGGCAATACTGGCTTGCCGGGTTTAGATGTCGGTCTGCCCCTCTTCTCTTTTTCATCCTCAGGTGATCCGGCAAGGATATCTGTGAGTCCTGCGAACCAAAGAAGACAAAAGAACGGCAAAGAGACGCACACTCGACCTCTAAGCTAGGGGTTAGTCGCCGCCAAGCACTATCAACCCTAACCAAGGACGAGACTCGACCTAGCATGCATGCTATAACTTAGGGCGCCAGCGCTTCATTTATTTATGCTCAGGGTCTGCGTCTGGCTTTGTACAAAGGGTTACATGCATCATCGGCAATGCTTGTACAAAAGTTGGCTTTCCGGGGGGCCCGGCAAGCCGCGCCTTACGGGTAAAACTTGCGAATATGCTCAATGTTCCAGGAGTTACTCACCGGAACGGCATCTTCGGTCTCCAGGCGGACTGCGCCGGGCCTGGTGACTCGTATTACCCGATAAGGGCCTTCCCACTTTGGCGTCAACTTGTTGGAATTCTTGGCCGATTGAACGCGCCAAGGACAAGGTCGCCTTCCTCAAGGCCGGGCATGAACCTTGCGGTTATGGTAGCGGCGCAAGGCTTGCTAGTAGCGTGCTGCTCTCACAGCCGCCAAGACGATCTTCCTCAAGGAGCATTGTGTCATCTTGCCGCAGTTGCTCTTGCTCAAGCTCGTCATAAGCGAGCACTCGAGGTGACCCGTATATGAGTTCAGTGGGAGAACTGCTTCGCCCGTATACGAGGGCAAAAAGGTGTCCGGCGGTGGCTCGATTTGGCGTTGTTCGATCGACCAAAGAACCACGGCAACTCATCAATCCAGCGCCTTCCACTCTTGTGCAGCCTGTCAAAGGTCTTGGTCCTTAAGCCTCATGATTTCAGGATTTTCCTCTCGGCTTGACCATTGCTTGGCGGTGAGCAACAGGCGAAAGCAGACTTTCTTTGCCGAGGTCTTGGGTATATTGCATGAAGGTGCGGCTTGTGAACTGCGTCGTTGTCGGTGATAACCCTGTTGGAGTGCGCAAAGCGGCACACTTGTCCCTTGAAGAACTTGACGGTGATCGAGCTGTGACTTTCTCCTCGCCTCCACCTCCGGCCACTTTGTGAACTTGTCGATTGCAAAGTACAAGTACTCAAAGCCCCGACAGCAGCAGGGGAAAGGGCCTAGTATGTCGAGCCCCTGCACCGAGAAGGGCCAGGAGAGAGGAATGGTTTGAAGGGCTTGAGCTGGCTAATGAAGCTTCTTTGAAAGGAACCGACACGCTTCACACCGGTGACTAGTGTCACGATCTCGGAGGGCGGTGGGCGAAGAAGCCTTGCGAAATGCCTTGCGGCAAGGCTCTTGACCCAATGTGGGATCCACATATGCCTCCGTGTATCTCGCCAACAGCTCCAGTCCTTCCTCTCGAGGGATACACTTCAATTTCACACCGTTCGGCCTCTTTACGTATAGGACGTCATCGATTTAACCGGTACATGGTAGAGCGACGGGCTACTTTTTTTCCGCTTCTTCCTGCTCCTCGGGAAGTTCCCTGTTGGAGGAATCGGACGGTATCTTGTGCCCACTGGAGCACAGGGCTCGACGGCGAGGACTAAAGGCATTTCCTCCGCTATAGGAGCGGCTGTCTCGACGGCAAGAGCTTGACGCTCCGCCGGAGCCAGTCGTCCCGTGGCGGGCTCAGTATCCTCGGCAACATCCTTGTCGGCGGCTCCGGGGAGCTCGGCGGGAAAGTACTTGTCGGGCCCTGATTTCCTCCTCTTATTCTGCTCTGTTGATGGATCAACGGATGGCTGAGTTAGCTGAAGCACAAAGGTACCTGGTTCCACAGGTAGCTTGAGGGCAGCGCGTTTTGACAGGTAATTGGCGATACCGTTCTCCGCTCGGGGAACGTGTTCAGCCTGTACACCGTCGAAACGCTCTTCCAGCTTTCTCACATCATCGACGTAGGCCTTCATCAACGGGCTCTGGTAATCCTTGTTGACTTGCTTGATGACAAGCTGCGAGTCCCCCATGACGATGAGTTTCTTGATTCTGAGGTCTGCCGTGATCCTAAGACCGGCAAGCATCCCTTCGTATTCTGTCGTATTGTTTGTTGACACCTCCCTGGGGAAGTGCATCTGGATCATGTACTTGAGGTGCTTTCCGGTCTGCGCGACAAGCAGTACGCCAGCCCCGACGCCTTATAAGGAGAAAGCTCCATCAAAGTACATGATCCAATCACAACTTGCCTCCTTGCCGGGGAGAGCAGTCTCTTGGGCTTCTTCGTCAGCGCTGCGGTCCATTCGCAATGAACTCCGCTAGGACTCGGCTCAATCATCAAGCACTTTCAAACTTGAGGCCAAAGCTGGACAGCTCCAGTTCCCATTCCACAATTCTTCCCGTTGCATCCGGATTGTGCAATATCCGTTGCAGAGGGAAGAGAGTGACGACAGTGATCTCGTGTGCCTGGAAGTAGTGATGCAGCTTCCTCGAGGCCATAAGAAGGCCGAAGAGCAGTTTCTGCACGCCGGAGTACCTCGATCTAGCCCCCTGCAGGAGGGAACTAACAAAGTGGACCGGGTGCTGCATCATTTTCTTCTTCGGCGACACGTCAACTGGCTGTGTCGTCTCTGCATTGGTGGTGTCGGGCTCTGCCGCTGCCATCACCCCGTCGTCAACCTCTCTCTGTGCCACTAGCGCGGCGCTGACCACCTGGTCCGTTGCCGCCAGGTATATCAGCAACGGTGGTGGAGGTTTGATGGGCGTGGGCCTGATGGTGGCCCTGCGGGGGTTCTTGGCGAGGGCCTTGCCGTAGCCCCGGCAAGGGTCTTGCCGGGGCCCCGGCAAGGGTCTTGCCGTGGTGCCTGTTGTCATCCCCGGCAAGGCTCTTGCTAGGGGCCTTGTGGTCTTCCTTGGCTGGGATCCCGCCAAGGGTCGTCATCTTCTATGGTGTGTATCTGATCTTGAATGTCTTCACAAAGATCTGCATGCCACCATGGGGATGTCTCCCGAATCCTTGCCCCATGGGGGCAGTGGACTCAAGGGTGATTCGCTCCGTAGGTGTGGGGTGAGCCGCCCCGGCAAGGGTCCTGCCGGATTTGCTAAAACCGCCACCGACAAGGATCTTGCCGGGGGAGTCCGCTTCGTCCCCTTTGCTCTTTGTGGTCATTTTCTTGGCTTCGTTCTGCTCCTTTCGAGCTTCGACCTCCCTTGCCTTGCTCAGTGCGGTGGTGCCCGCGGCTCAGACTGCCCGTGCATAGTTATAGGGGTACAAAGAGTGTACCCCTCTTTTTGTACACCGACAGAAACTTAGAATGGTATGACAATTTTTCCCCTTGTACAAGGCAGTTGTTGCCAATCGTAGGTCATATGGTGAGGATGAAGGCCAGACCCATTTACTCCTGGAGAAACCATAAATTGTTGACCACCATGAGATATCGGTAGTTGTTTAGTATTGGCGCCAGACCTGTCAGCTAAGAAGACCCAGTCACAGGAGGACCGTACCAAGATAGAATGACAGAAGAATTGAGGAAAAGGTTATGCCACTACCGGAAGAGCCAGAGTAGGAATTTTCCCGAGAAAGGATGGAGTATATGAGTATTGGTGGTACCGTATCAATGCTTCTAAGGGTGGTAGCACCCCAGACCCCCTGAGACGATCAATGGATTTTTGAGAAGACCCCCAAACCTAACCTATTTCTTTCTAGCCTCTCTGAATCTCGAGGACGAGATTCATTTTAAGGGTTGTAGGTTTGTAACATCCCAAAATTTTAAGTTTTGGAATGTTATATTAAATAAATAGTTTTGATTTGATTGTTTGATTGTGGTGTTGTTGCTTGTGTGAAATTGAGTGAGATTTGAAGCTTTTTGAAAGTTAAATGAGAGGGAATAAAAGGACTTTCCCAAACTTTCATCTTGCTTTTATGATCTCCATGAATTCAAATTCTTTTCATCAGAAAACCCTGAAGTGAAGATGATATGACTTCTTCCATTTAATTAAATGAAAAAGGGTTTTGAAAATATTTGATTTTCATTTGGAAATTTTTCAAATTCAGAAACTTTAAGCAACTCAATGATTTTCTTGAGAGAAGATAAAATGACTTCTTCAAAACATAAGAAATATGAGTTGGGAGTTTAAAAGAAATAAACTGAAAGTCCTTTGAAGTATTTTTGAAATTATTTTCAATTTGGAGTTATTTGGTTTGTATTCAAATTATTTTCTCCAAAATAAAATATATGGAAAATAGGGTAAAATGATTCCCTACAGTAGAAATTGGAGAGAAATAAATTTGAAATCATTTTGGTATTTTTATTTTAACTTTGTTTGATCATACTTGAGTTTTATAACTCCGTTTGAGTTGATTCTTTTTGCAAATCGAAGCTCTTGACCTAAACTTTCTGATAATGCCAAATTCGCCCAATTTTGGTACTGGTAGAAATTGTTTTATGTTGCAAGAGATAATTGCTTGTTTTTTGAAGTTTTCCGAGATCTTCTCTTCGATTCTTTTGCATGAGTGCTTATGTATGCAATTGTTTGCTCATGATAGATTGACCGGAGTGTGACGAGTAGAACTATCAGGAGTTATGAGTGCGAATCATCTTCATCAACAGTACAAGGCAAGTTCACACTTTGATCATATCCCTTTAATACCCAATTTTTATGCATTAGTTTCAACCGTCAAACATTGCATGGTTATGAATTGATAACATGTGGGTATTGGGAAGTAGATGACGAGGTAGAACCTATTGCCCTTTTATTATGAAACCCTTTGGAGTTACTTCTATGTTATGCTTATATTTCCATGCTATGCTCGTAGATGTGGATTGGGTTTGATTGTAATCCATGAAAAATGTGAGAGTTTTTAATTAATGGTTAACTTAAGGTGGCTACTTAAATACACATTTGGGTGGATTGGTTGAGGCACCCTGGAGCACCCAGTGGTTGTCTGGGCACCTGGAGAACCCAGTGCGTGCCCAAGGGGATCCCAGGGTACCTGTGTGATCACCCTATGGAATGCCACCCAGGCTCAAAGGGATCATAAGATTATTCATGCTACAAACTTCTGTGTGCAGCCACAAGCTATTATGGGCTCTAGCATAGTTGAGTATGTTGCATGACCTCTTTCAGTGGTGGGCTAGTAGATGTAGGGGAAAGTAGGTGTAACTGTCCACCCAGAGTAAAGATTTAGTGCTTCTGAAAGACTGTGTCTCGGTCATTCGTTTCTCAAACACCATGTAGTGCGAGACATCCAACGGAGGAGATCGAGTCTTGTGGGGAAAAGTTTCTGTTCTTGGATTATCATGTTGATCTCAACACTTTATTTAATTAATTTGATTGGGTTAATGATTATTATTTTGGGATTGAATTGGAGGAACCTTCTCAATATTAGTTAATAAAATATATTCCTTTGCAATAGGGAAAAAATTGGCTTTTCGGAAAAACATGTTAACCATAGAGCCTGCACCAGCCATATATGCATGTAGTGATAGTTATTATTCATCATTATTCTATGGTGTGAATTTGCTAGTACATTCAATGTACTGACCCTTTGTGGCTGTAACGTCTCATGTTGCAGGAATCTTACGACGAGTAAGTGATACGTTGGGGTTACGATTTCTACACTCAACTTTGCCGTTGGTGTTGATGGGAATCCACAACCTTGTTGTTACTTCCGCTATATGGATTGAGGTAATAGTATTTACGTTACTTTGTACATGTGATTTTCCTCTGTTATAAATCCTTGAGTACTGTGTGTGTCAGCATACCGATCCAGGGATGACACTTAAGCACAGAGACTTGACCGTCTGGGGTCGGGTCGCTACAATACGCCCCCATGATTTCTCCCTTACCACAGCTTACCTAGACCGTGCAACCATGGATCACCAGCATTTTATTGATATCGAATCCCCTCACATCCCTATTCCATATAACTTGGGTTTTAGTGTGGGGACTCGTGATGTTATTCCATTGCCTGCTCCCTCTTTGTTTGATTCGGTTGCCAAGGGCGGATATAGGATTATGCCTGCAGACATCATCGCCTATCGGAATGCTTAGGCTGCTGCTGAGGCAGCACATCAGGCACCTCCGCAGTGGGATGAGTGGATGCCCGCTCCTCAAGATCCCTACTACCCTCCAGGCTATTGATTGATTACCAACTTAGGCCAAAAGCCTAAGCTTGGGGGAGTACGTGTTCTCACCGACATTACATTCATGTTCACTTATACCACTTGTCGGTGTTCACACTTTTTCATTGTATCATCCATGCTTAGATTTATTTTCTTGCTTTCTTCTTGTGTGTTTGAAAAACCTAAGAAAAACAAAAAAAATAGTTGTAGTAATTTACTTTCTATGCATGCTTAGTAGTAGCACTAAAAAGTAAATCCAAAAATATGTCCTTGTTCTTCTTTTGCTTGTTAGGAGCTTTCCCATGTAAATAGTTTTCTCGTTTTTGCTTTTTATTTTGCTTGTTGAAGAAAACCAAAAACTCCAAAAATATTTCAGTGTGTTTCTCTGAATTTTTTTTGAGTTGTACCGAGGAGAAGACCATGATGAAAATGTTGAGTGGGTCTCATATGAATAACTGTTGAACTAATAAAGAGCCCATTTTAACTTGTCTTCTCCTGTTGAATAAAATGTTTGCAGATTCCAGCTTAGTCCATGGCACTCTTGCACTATTATTATTTTCACATCATTCAGTCGTGCAAGTGAAAGGCAACAATGACGACATTCGATGAGCTAGCCGTGGCAAAGAGAAACTGGTATGAACTCGACTTGTTCTGTCTATGTAAATATGTTTAACCTCGTATCCAGGCTTCAACCCATTATGATTAAACATGTTTGCAATGACAATTAGAGATTATAGTTTCTCATGCCATGCATAAGTAGCTGGGAGTTGATAATGATTTATCTTGGATATCAACATAGCGTTAAAATGATTGTCATGTAGTATGATGATATGGTATCCTCCTCTGAATGTTTGAGTGGCTTGACTTGGTACATGTTCATGCATGTAGTTGAATCAAAACCAACATAGCCTCTATAATATTTATGTTCATGGTGATCATATCCTACTCATACTAGTGTCCAATATTACTTACGCATAATGCATGGTTATGATCGTTGTTGCTCTCTAGCTAGCCGCTTCTCAATCTTAATTGCTAGCCTTCGCATGTACTAAGTGGGAATTCTGCTTGTACATCAAAAACCTTGAACCCAAAGTTATTCCAGATGAGTCCACCATACCTACCTATATACAGTATTACCCTGCCGTCCTAAGTAAATTTGCATGTGCCACCTCTAGAAACTTCTAAAAAAACTATCCATTTTGTGTGCCTGGATCGTTCAGGGAGCGACAGGAGGTGGTCGATATCTTCCGTGCTAAGCAAGTTATCCTCGGGTCGAGTGTTTATTCACTCGCCATCGCACGAGGAAATGGGCGGTAATAGGAATGCCCAGTCCCAAACTGCAAACATTAAAAAGAGTTTATCTCTGAAATAATCAAACAAAAACTCCCAACGGAGTCAAAACCTTTACTTTTATCGCTTGGGAACCGCCACTAGCGTGCTTAGCATGGTTGTGAAGTGAATAAGAAGGGTGCATGTCCCAAATATCATTTATCTCTGTTTTAAAAATTGAGCTCTGGCACCTCTGCAAATCATTGCTTCCCTTTGCGAAGGGACTATCTATTTACTTCTATGTCGAGTCACCACCTTCTAAAAACAAGCGCCAGAAACTGAGTAGAGCACAATTGTCATGATTTATGCATTGTGTGTAGCTAATGTTGGGTGCATCATGACTCGATCTTTTCTACCATGAATTACAATGTTTAGTCGCTGCTTGAACTTTGTAGGTGCTATGCATTTATGTTTTGCGGTCTCAAAAAGGGCTAGCGAGATACCACTATTGTCATATTATATCATGGTTGTTTTGACAACATGTTGCTATTTGAGACATCTTATTATTGCTCGCTAGCTGATTATGTCATTGATATGAGTCATTATAATCTTTAAGAGTTATTGTTGACATGGTTAGTTGTAATGTTGGCTGAAAACCTGGGTGCTGTTTAAGCTTATTTATGCAAACAAGAGCAAAAGAGTTCGTAAAAGTTTTTCTTTCTTACTTTAAGTTTATCAACTGAATTGCTTGAGGACAAGCAAATGTTTAAGCTTGGGGGAGTTGATACGTCTCCAACGCATCTACTTCTTCTCATGCTTTTCCTCTTGCTTTGGACTCTAATTTGCTTGATTTGAATGAAACTAACCCCGGACTGACACTGTTTTCAGCAGAACTACCATGGTGTTGTTTTTGTGCAGAAATAGAAGTTCTCGGAATGGAACAAAACATTGCGAGGATTTTTTATATCAATAATAAGAATTTCTGGAGCCAAGACCCACCAGAGAGGGGCCCCTGGTTGGATGAGATTCATCATGTAATCGAGTTAGTTTTGTTAGGGCTTGATCCCTAGTATCCACTATGTTCTTAGATTGATGTTGCTATGACTTTGATATGCTTAATGCTTGTCACATTTGGCCCGGGTGCCATGAACTCAGATCTGAACCGTTTATGAGTTCATCATTATATCCATGTTTTAGATCCGATCTTGCAAGTTATAGTCACCTATTACGGTTATGATCCGACAACCCCGGAGTGACAAAAACCGGGCCCACTCTCGGTGATGACCGTAGTTTGAGGAGTTCATGTATTCACTATGTGTTAATGCTTTGTTCCGGTTCTCTATTAAAAGGAGGCATTAATATCCCTTAGTTTCCAATATGGACCCCACTGCCACGGGAGGATAGGACAAAAGATGTCATGCAAGTTCTTTTAATAAAGCACGTATGACTATTTACGGACTACATGCCTACATTATATCGATGAACTGGAGCTAGTGCTGTATCGCCCTAGGTTATAAATGTCACATGATGAATATCATCCAACAGGTCACCAATCCAATGCCTACGAATTTATCCTTATTGATCTTGCTGCGTTACTATTGCTATCATCACTGTTACACTTGCTACAAAATTACTGCTATCACTGTTACTGTTACTATTGCTGCTGTCAGTACTATCAAAACTATCGAACTACTTTGCTATTGATCACTTTGCTGCAGATAATTAATCTCCAGGTGTGGTTGAATTGACAACTCAGCTACTAAAACCTTCACATATTATTTGGCTCCCCTTGTGTCGAATCTATAAATTTGGGTTAAATACTTTACCCTCGAAAGCTGTTGTGATCCCCTATACTTGTGGGTTATCACTCCACACCGCGCCCGTTCGCATGGTGAATCATGGTGATAGCCTTGTGGATCAAGATCCTGCTGCCAAGCCACCCGTTGATGGCACCCAGGGCCCAAGTGCTGTAAACATAGTAGAACCACAAGAAGTGTCTCTAGAACAACAGGTCAGAAGCTAGCGCCAAACGATTGACCAGTTGGCGTCAAAGGTTGACCAGTTCATTGAGCTCATGATGAACAACCAAGGCGTTTCTCCACAAGGCGTGCTACAGCTTGTGGTGGATCTTCAAGAGGAGGAACTTCATGTGGGCCCTCCTGCTAGGGTGCCCTTAAATGATGTGCCTCAACGCGACCCCAACGCAAAAGCTCAGCCTTGGGTTAGCCCTGCTGGTTCTGCCAACGCAGTACCATGCGCGGTTATGCTGAAGGACTACCATGACATGGTCGGGGATATGGTGCACAAGAAGTTGAAGCAAATGGTGATAGATCAAGCCCCTCGCACCTCCAAGAGTGAGCTGGAGAAGCCTTACAAGGCGTGGCATGACATGACGGTGTATCCTGCAGGGTGGGACCCACCAAAGTTCCGTCAACTTTATGGAACCGGTGATACAAGGGAGCACTTGGCGTACTTCGAGGCGACATGCAGCAACACAGCAAACAGCCCGTCACTCCTCCTTCCCTAATTTTTAGGGTCGTTAACCGGGCCCGCCTTCCATGGTACAGCCGTTTACCGGTTGGGTCCATTGGGAGTTGGGTGGCCACGAATGAGGTTTTCAAGAAGCACTTCATCGCCATGAAGAAGGACTTCTCCATTGTCGAGCTGGCGCAAGTCCGAAAACAATGAGATGAGTCCATTGATGACTACATCATCCGCTTCCGCAACAGTTATGTGCGTCTCACCAGGGAGATGCACCTCGAGGATGCCATTGAGATGGGTGTCCACGGGATGCAACAGCATTGGTCACTTGAAGTCTCTCGGCGTGAGCCTAGAACTTTTAGTGCCCTCAGCACGGCGGTAGCGGCCATGAAGCTTGAGTTTGAGAAATCACCGCAGATAATGGAGCTCTATAAGAATGCCAGTGCATTTGATCCCGCCAAGCGTTTCGCCTTGATGTCCAAGCAAATCAACAACGGTAGCAGGGTGAAGGCACCAGCCGAAACAAACACCTCCAAGGTCTTCTCGTCTGCACCGCAAGGCCATGTGCCCATCTTGGGTGCAAGGGGCGAACAAGCCGAAGGAAGGCAACGCCCGTCGACGCAGGAACTCCTCAAGAAGCAGTACGTCTTCCATCCGGAGCTCGTCAAGGACATGTTCGACCAGTTGATGGAGCATCGAGCCTTGAACTTACCAGAGCCTCGGAGGCCTGATCAGGTGAGGATGACAGATAATCCTTTATTTTGCCCATATCACAGGTATGTGGGACATGTCATTGAAGATTGTGTCGCGTTCAAAGAATGGCTCCAAAAAGCCATTAATGAGAGGAGGATCAACCTCGACCCAGAAGCTATCAACCCAGATTACCATGCAGTAACATGGTGAGCATGAAGTTACCGTCTCCGCCAAGTGAAGACACGGAGCTCGAAGAAACATGGGTGCCACTGGCCCAAGTTGAAGATCAGCTATCCAACCTCGTCCTCTCCAAGATGCGAGCATCTCCCTTTCGGCCGCAGGTGACCCCAACCATTCCCGAGGAGGAGCCTTGGAGGACGGTGCGCCGAAGGCCGTACACAAGGAGGCTTCCACCCTGACATCCTCGCTCGGTTTCACCAGAACGTGCTCCCCCAAGAACTCTAAGACGGTTCGATCCAAGTCAACGCCGGCCTCCGCCAAGATTTGTCCCTATGTCAGAGGGAGATGAGCCTTTTCCTCGACGGGGGCGTGTGCTACCAACCTTGGCGCAATTCTTGCCACCCAGTTGGAGGCATGCACCGGACAGGGAGGGTGAGAAAGTTCAAGGAGGAGCCAGCTCATCCCAATCACCAAGCATAGAGAGTTGCAACGTTATCCATGACTACGACGACACCCCTTTCGAAGACGTGTTTACTCCCGAAGAGCAGGTAGTCCTCCACGCCGAAGAGGCGACAAAGGAAGTGCCATTGGAAGAGGTGAACATGAACCTGCGTGGGGGCAAAGTCCTACCTGAACCACTAAAGATCAAGCCGACAAGCGTGCAGAAGCCAACCGCCCCAAAGGAGGTGCCTTTGCAGGTGGTGGAATCTGAACACCAAGGCCAAGATAAGATGAAGGCATGTGACGTCGACTACAACATCATTGCCCACCTCAAGAGGATCCCTTCACTTTCGAGTGTGCATGATGCACTCATGATGGTGCCTGACCTTCGCGAAGCCCTTATCAAGGCGCCCCAAGCTCTGAAACTCTACGAGGTGTCCATGGCGAAACACCGTCTTTGCTCTAGCCCCTTGTTCATGAACGAGATCACGTTCGACGAGGATGATAAGCTCATAGATGATGGTGACCACAACCAGCCATTGTATGTGGAAGGTAATATTGGTGTTGCACATCTTCGCAGGATCCTCATAGACCCAGGGTCTGCCATGAACATTCTCCCTCTTCGGAGTTTGACGCGGGCAGGTTTTACGGTGGACGACTTGGAGGCTACTAACGTGATGATCCGCGGCTTCGACAACCAAGGGAAGCCTACGCTAGGTGCCATTACGTTGAAGATCCAGATGTCAACTTTTAGCTTCAATGTGCGGTTCTTTGTCATCGAGGTGAATACCTCCTACTCCGCCCTTCTAGGAAGATCGTGGATCCACAAGTACCGCGTCGTTCCATCCACCCTCCATCAATGCCTGAAGTTCCTCAACGCCATCGGCAACATATCTCCTTATACTGTGCAGGAGTCTCACCATGCAGATGCAAAGTACTACTTCCCCGTTGACCAGCAGTTGGGGCGCACAACACCTCTGGTGGATCTCTTGACCAAACCAAGTTTTGGGTAAGTAGCCGAGATGAAGCTCCCCATGATGTCGAGCTCACCTGCTGATGCAAAGGGCTCCTCCACCCAGAGCCACAAGATCCAACTCCGTAAGCGGTCATCTTCATCTGTCCGGTACGACTATAGCCCCTCTCCCCAATTGCAGGCAGGGAGCTCTACTTCGACCTCATCTGGAACAAGATCTTATATTCCTAGTCCGGTGACCCCGTTACTATTGAAGGCAAGGTTCCCAACGTCAACACCCACTACAAAAAAAATACACATCCGTGACATTTTGGGCCGAACGAATTTTTTTTCTGTCATACATATGACACTTCTATGATGATAATTGTGACAAAACCCAGTATCATCATAGATGTGGTGGGCTCCTACTTCTATGAAAAAAAATCATGACAGAAAATGTGCTTTCCATCCTGGGCGGGCCGGAGACGCAGCTGCATGACATTCTTTGGGCCATCCATGACGGAAAAAACCGTGGTAGAAGCGAGGGGGAGGAAAATTTCGGGGAGTTGCCGGTTACGGTGGGAGGTCGGGGGCCGAGCGATGCGCTGCTTATCTCGTGACGACGCTGGCGTGTGTAGGCGTTAGCTCTAATCAAGCCGAAGCGAGGCATTGGGCTCTAATCGAACCCGAAGGCGATTACCGCAGCTATGCATTATCGAACTGGCGGTCGATCGATGGGTGTTAATTGAACCCGATGGAGCGATTCCTTCGCTACTGCTGCTAAGTGAAGCCGATCGATTTGGATGAACAGTGAGCATTGCAGGGGGGTTTATATGAACAGTGAGTGGTGGCGTTGCCTTTGGATGAACAGGAACCCGTGGTGTGGAGGGCTGGATGAACAGTAGACGGTGGAGGGGTGGCCGTGGAGGGGTGGTTGAACAGGACCCCATGGTGTGGAGGGCTGGATGAACAGTGAGACGGTAGAGGGGTGCCCGTGGAGGGGTGGTTGAGCAAGAGCTGATGGAGTACGCGGTGGAGGCTGGATGAACAGGAGCCTGTGGAGGTGGAGGAGGTCGACGGTAGCCCGTGGAGGCTGGAGGAGGTCGACGGTGGAGATGAACAGATCCTGTCGAGTCCGCTTTGCAGACGCCACACCCCTCCCACCCCCTGCGTTTGGACCGTAGCACTCCAACACAAGTCCGTTTCATCCGTTTTGCGACGCCACACACCTCCCGATCAACAGACCCAGTTTGCCACCGTAGGAGGTCCGTTTCCTCCGTTTTGCGGTACGCCACACCCTCCCGATCAACAGGACCCCGTTTCGACCGTAGGGCGTCCATTTAAATCCGTTTTGCGGATCGCCACACCTCCCGATCAACAGGATCCCGTTTCGACCGTAGGAGGTCCGTTTAAATCCGCTTTTGCGGTACGCCACACCCCTCCCGATCAACAGGACCCCCGTTTCGACCGTATGAGGTCCGTTTCCTCTGTTTTGCGGTACGCCACACCCCTCCCGATCAACAGGACCCCTTTACGACCGTAGGAGGTCCGTGTCCTCCGTTTTGCGGAATGCGCGACTAGGCGTTCGAGACCCCGCCCGTATGTACACATACATGACCGTATTTTCTTTCTTGCACCCTGCCGCTGTACGTACGTGTACATGCTACGTGCGCGCCTCTACTACGACACGTGCGCGCCTCTACATCAACCAAGTATACGCGTACGTTCGCGACCAGGATGACAACGCCACGCACGCCTCGACCAGGTGGGTCCCGACCGATCACTTCCTTGCTCGCGAAGATGTAGCTGGTGGGTCCCAGCAATGTGGGGCGAATCGCTTTTTTGCCCGGACGCACTTCCTTGCGTGCGAAGGTGTAACTCTGGGTCCCAGCGAGTGGGAGCGAATCGTTTTTTGCCCGACGCACTTCCTTGCGTGCGAAGGTGTAGCTGGGTCCCAACAGAGTGGGGCGAATCGTTTTTGCCTTGGACGCACTTCCTTGCGTATGAAGGTGTAGCTTGGGTCCCAGCAATGGGGCGAATCATTTTTTGGACGCACTTCCTTGCGTGCGAAGATGTAGCTGGTGGGTCCCAGCAGTCAGGGGGCGAATCATTTTTTTTCCGAACGCACTTCCTTGCGTGCGAAGATGTAGCTCGTGGGTCCCAGCAGTCAGGGGGCAAATCATTTTTTCACGAAATATGGTGGCCTGTCTGGCGGGTCCCCGCTGTCAGGTGGAGGAATAATTATTTTGCGCGTAATAATGAGGCACTTCCTTGCGGCTGTCGTGGACCCAGCTGTCAGCCTCTCCACGTACAGTCCTTGTCCGATGGAAGTCATTCCTTGACCATGTTGACCACGCCGCGCCGAGAGCACCATGGCGGTGGACGACGGCGAGGCCTAGGAAGGGGACGACGCGGAGCCGGGGAAGACGCGACAGTGGATGCACTTGGAGAGGAGTTCGAGGGTTCACTGGTTCGGCTGCGCTGCTGTCGCCGTAGAATAACAGGGGTGTGGGGGGTGGGTGAGTGGAGGGATGGCCTGGCCAGCGGTGGGAGTAGTAGGGGGCGGTGAGGCCTCCGCGGTAGCACAGCTGGCCACGGGAGGCAGGAGCAGGCGGCATGACCGGCGCTGCTTTGGGCGGCTGGAGCAAGAAGACCAGAGGTTGAAGAAGCACGACGGCCGTTGGATGGACATCGTACGGTCACTGCAGCTAGAATCGTTTATATTGACTAAGTTGACAAAGCCCTTGGTACGTCAAGTTAGTAGGCCTGAGTGCCGCTTCAAAATGGTGCGCCCCAGATGTCAGGGGGATGAATCATTTTTTGGCGGTGAAGCTAGAATATCCGAGATTGAAGAAGAAGACGGCATCCGTTGGATGGACATCCAACGACCATCGCTTCTACAACCGTGTGTTGACTATAAGTTGACAAAGCCTTGCATACCGTCAACTCTGTTTTTTTTAGGGACGCACAACTTAGTAAGTCCGAAGTGTGTGGCGTAGAACTTATAGCCTATTTGAGATTTGTAAGAATGTGTAGCCCATTTTTGAATTCTAATGGAATTTACTACAACCCATTTACAGTTTGTTAAAAGTACAGCCCATTTCAACCAACTGCTCAAAAAGAATTCAATAAAATTTCCCACATTTTGATGGGATCCGAATATTTTTATCCCGAAATTTTAGTCGATTAAATACAATTTCAATATAAATTTATATTATGTAAAAATCCAACTAAACATTCCGCCGCAACAATTAATGAAATTAAAATTTTCAATATTCAAAAATAATATTTTATAAAGTAATCATTGTTTGTGCATTTTTTATAGTTACTACCCAGCTTTTATAATTACATCCCATTTATTATTTCTTAAAGCCCATTTTCTTTTTAAGCCTAATGCGTCCCTCCTAGGAAAGATTTGCAGCCCAGAGGGGTGGAGAATAACAACTTGACCTTGCCTGGGTATTCCTAAAAAAGTATAGTTGGGCTAGCCATTTTCACCTTAAAAAATTAATATCTTGGTGGATATCCGGATTGGGCTAGATGGGCCACAGCCCGCCCAGTTAATACATGCAACGATGTTTTCATTGTTGTTCAGAGGAGAAAAATTCATATCTGGGGTAAACATCGAAAAACTCTTCAATGCTCACACCTCAAAAACACAAATCTGCCGAGCTGCTTGGTCCCAAATTGCCGGCCGCTTCTTGTGCAATTCTCTTATTTATTGACTACTCCTCCTTTCCGGTTTATAATGCTCAATTCAAAAATCTCACCAATCAAGGTAGATGGCGAGTGGTGGAATACTTTTCTAGTTTTGCAAAAGCACCTAATTAATGCTCTTGTTATCCTCAAAAATTATGTTTATCATGCATTAATTGCAATGCATGCATGCATAAAGTACATGCATTGGTCAATTTTCTCTTAATACTTGCATGCAATGATTTAATGCACCTTGGAATCTGAACATGTGATAGAAAACAACCAAATTGAGCCTTATAAAATGGAAAAACTAAAATTTTGAGATAAGCCCTATAAACCGGAAAGGAGGAGTACATAGGTAGACAATGGTGTGGGACCGTGATGTCAGAAACCGGGAGGAAGCAAAACAAATTATATATATATATATATATATATATATATATATATATATATATATATATATATATATATATATATATATATATATATATATATATATATATATATATATAAATAAGGAGGCACTTATGACGTGAGGCTATGGACCTGGTGGGTCCCCATTGTCATCCTATCCAAGTAAAGTGATCTCTCGCCTGCCGCTTCCGCCAAACATGTGCCGCTGCCACCCGCTTCCCGGTGCAAGCAATTGCTCCGCCTTCAAACGACACAAGTGCCGTTCATCCGTCCATCTGCCGCACACATTAATGATACACGGTTGCCGAGGCGGCTACACCGGCGTCACACGTCCGTCCCTCCGCCTGCCCACCATTGCTATATAAACTGCTGCGCCGACCATAGCCGCAGTCATCCGCATTCGTTGCCTTTCTCCTGTCCACACCACTACTGCCCACCATGGCTTCCTCGCGCTCCATCGCTCTTCGGGACGGGCGGACGACGGACCACAAGGAGATAGCAGCCATTGTTGCCGACCGGCTGGCCGGCAGGCAGCCGGAGGACGACGACGTCCCAATGGAGAACATGGTAGTCGACGATCCGGTGCCAACCCCCTCCTCCGTGCCATCCTCGCCGGTGCATTGCACCATGACCATCGGCGAGGCCCGTGCCCAATATATGGACAAGGTGAGGCAGATGCGTGAGGAGCAGTTCCGGGAGGCGCAGCCGACGCCGCCTACAACCACCATCTCTCCAGAGCACTCGCAGCGGAGGAGCAGATCGCCGCCGGAATGGGCGGAGCAGGAGGCGCTTTCGACTCGGACCGCTCCTCCCGCAAGGGCCGCCGAAAGCCAAGGCGGTACCGCATGCGGTGGCGGAGGCTGCGCCGCCACAAACAGGCTAGCAAAGAGGGCGGCGAAGCGGGCGAGGCGCTGTTTGGCGAGACCGAGGACGAGGCAGAGGACAATGCCGGCTCCGACTAGTCCCCGCTCCGCCGACATCGACGACGAGGCAGAGGACACCGCCGGCTCCCCATGGCGCCAACAACGAGGCAGAGGACACCACCGGCTCCACTGAGGCCCCGCCCCGCCAACAACGAGGCGGAGGACATCGCCGGCTCAGCCGAGGCCCCACCTTGCCGGCAACACTGGGGAGGATTTCCACCACTCCGAGGCACCGCCCGCCGCAACGAAGAGAGAGGCATCGCGCCCGCCGAGGGCCCGCCGCCGCCAACGCAGGCCGCGCCACACGTAAAACGAGGAAGAGTAGAACACGGTAGTTCGCCGCCGGGTCCAAGTAAGGCCACCGCTGCTACCTCGGCTGAAGCCAAGCTAGGCGGGTTGACCATTGACGGCCGTTAGCTTCTTGGCGCGACGTGGAGTCGGAGAGCTGCGCCGAGAAGAACGCTTTTACTTAATCGCTAGTGCAGTTGGTGATGACACGTGGGCCCAACATGCCACATGTCGATTACGCAATCGCACACGCAGCTAAGTCATCAAGCTTCTGCTCGCTCGGCCGACATGTGGGTCGCTTTGGTTAATTAATTATACCTCAGTAGCACCCTTTTAGTTTTTTTTTCAAAAGGAGGATGACCCTCGCCTCGCAGCAGGAGATGCATGCGCCACAAACACCCTTTTAGTTGAAGAATGTATGAAATGTAATGAAATCCGCATGTTTATATGAAATCCGACCGTGTATGAATGAATTTATTTCGATTAGTTCAATTCTGTATCACGGCATTGGATGAACATGCAAAACAATACGTACTAGCATTAATCCTGTGGTGATCACCACGTTTGCAGCAGTTTCACATGTACTCCTCCGTCCTTTCTAGTCTGCATACAAGTTTTGTCTGCTGTCAAAGTATCTCTACTTTAACCAATCTTATACAAAAAGTATGCACTTTCACAATGTGCGGAGTAAAAGGAATGAAGGAGTACAAAGAGTTTGAGCAGCTTTTTAGCGTTCAGACATTGCAATCAAACACACAAGTCTGGCAATTCATAGAGAACATTCAAAACAATCGATGATTATGCATCTCAGCGACTCACATGTCAGAGGCAATATTTACTTCACAACTAAATAATAAAGAAAAAATTCATCGCCATTGTTGATGTGACAAAGGGCGCCCCATTCAAAATATCAAACACATTCTTGCTAAAATCAGTGAGCAAAATTTGACAAGGTTGTCCCATTCCAAAATATCAAATTCCTACGATTGTGGAATGGGCAGGGTTTGCCATCAGTTCGGACATTGACATGGCAACTCGTGCTAAATAAACCAGCTGTTCTTTTGTGCGTTCCACCAAAATCAACCAAATTAGCGCAGTAGCTTGTATGATTTCGCCCTTATATGTTGCAACGCCTTGAACTTATGGGCACCTCCTTTCTTGTGGTGGAAATGAATGATTCAATGTATTCATGAACATTTGTGCAGTTCCGTTGAAATCAAGCTGAGCACCCCTGCTTGCACAAATACAAAAAGTGATTAGTATAAATCAAACTGTACTATGAATTGACAGTTTCAACAGCACATACATGGTCCATGTAGAGCACACTTTTAGAAAAATGGAACTCACCAGAAAGAATCCTAGAACAACATTGTACTCGCATCACAAGCAAAAAAATGGAGATTTGTCACCCTTCCGAAATGAAGTTAGTTTGTTCTTGTGGGGAGTAATGTAACCATCCTTCAAGCTGCTCCTTCCGATGAGAAGATAGACAGGCTTCTTCATCCCGCATAATCGAACTAGTCACTTCACGTATTCCATATTCTTCTTGTGAGGAAGATGATCCTGTTGTGCAAAGACAAGAGGACTACTAAATGCTAGCATCCATGTTTGCTCAAAAAAGGAAAGAAAATATTTAAAATAGCACTGATGAAGCACTTCCCAAGGACAATACCACTTTTTCATGACAGTATCTAAATAGTAGCACAACACCAATAGAGATGACAAAGCTCAATCATATGGATGAAATCAGTGGGAAAGTACCAACCTTTGTCAGGAGGCTGACTGTGTAGAGCATACAGATGAAGCACTTCTCAGGAACCATCTGTTGCTATCTACAGGGGTGGCCATGCTTACTATATACTCCTCGATTAGTTTAATGTTTCCAACATCTTCTTGTGCAGTTCCACTAAAATATATGGTATCTTCAAAGAAGATTCCTGTTTGCACAAGTAGAGATAATTACATATGGCATCAAATCAGTGGCAAAACAATTGCTTGTTCCAGCTATAACAATAAATTAGGATGCAAAACTATATCATTACTTGTGTCATCACAGTTCCAGTGCTTCATTACAGCACCGGAAGTTGATTTTTGTTTTTCTTCCGCTTGTTCTTCCCTTCATCACTTGGTTCAATAATGCAAGCTTCGCTCTTCAATGTAAGATTTGGCATGTCAATTAGGAGCACAAGTATAGTACTAAACTTAATTTTCTCGATGAAAGTGGCAAAATACAGAGCCAGCAGTTGTGAAATATCCTTATCTTACCTCAATGGGATATTATGGTGCACATCTGATTGGAAGTCTTGTTCCATTTGTGCAGTTCACTAAAATCAAGCAACATTATCGTACAAGTAGCACAACATATGAAAGCACACTGCAGAATCATGTGAAAGAAGGCTAGTACTGACCTCTCATGATGCGGAATTCAAACAACTCACAAGAAGAAGATCTGAACCAAATTCGCCTTAACGGATAGGAAGTAAGATCTCCTCTTGTGCAGTTCCACTAAGATCAAGCAATCAAGCAACATTGTCGGTGTGACATTTTGGTTGAACTGCACAAAACACTCTTAAAACAAAAGTGTTTTGTGCGGCAACGAGGTGAAGTAGATAACCCTGTTTACACAGAGGTGCAAAGGAAACAATTAGTGGTCAATAACGGTGGATGACACTGAAGCCAACAAAAAGAAGCATATACCTTATCTAAATGGGAAAGAAAGCAAGACAGTAGCATTTCTCAAACGGTGGCATTGATTAATATTAACATAGAGATTATATTAACAATAAAATTCGTTAAATATGTAATTTTCTTTTAACTGTGGCATTGCATCAATTTTCCAGCGGCATTATTAGAGGGTGTTTGTTTACAGGGACATTTTGGTGTAGGGACTAAAAAAACTCCGTGTCAGTCACATCTAAACCAAACAGGAGGGACTTTTCAGGACTAAAAGTGGGCATTTGGGACTAAAGAAAGAAGACCCGGAGGGAGTCTTTTTGGGACTTTTTCCAACAGTTGCCCCTGCCACCCATCGCACCTTGTTTCTATTAGTTCATTACTAGGGGTAACATGGTCTTTTATCATGTCATTTAATAACCTCTAGTCCATGTTTAGTCCCTCGAACCAAGCAGGTAGGGACTAGGAGTTTTAACCAAACAGGGCCATAGATTAACAACAGCTAATGAGTTGCACGACGGTGGACACCAGCACCATGTGCATCTACCAATGTACTGTGGTCATGCACGATCTGTTGCAACAAAGAACAAACAACCAAGGAGCATATTTGTGTTGGTCCCAGTTTTGTTATCTTTAGACACCTTTCCCTATGTGAGCGCAAAGCAAATCTAGTCCTGCTCAAACTCTACAGCCTTGTCCCTTCCTTTCCTTTTTGAACTAGTACTTTCGCCCTTCCTTTCCTCTTTGAACCACGCCCTAGATTTATGCGATACAACTTTCCCACTACTTTCCCCATTCCTTTCCTCTTTGAACCACGCCCTAGATTCATGCTATACAACTTTCCCCTTCATTTCCTCTTTGAACCACGTCCCAGATTCATGCTATATACAACTTTTCCCACTACTTTCCCCACTCCTTTCCTCTTTGAACCACGCCCTAGATTCATGGTATACATGCAGCTAGAGCAATGCATGTGAGTAAGTAAAATATACCTTAAGGTTCTTGGGCGTGGTTCGTGGGCGACGGACGGCGAAGAAGAAGGGTCGGAGGCCCTCCTGCCGCCTTGTTGGGTGGAAAGTGAACAGCAGCGCTGTAGTGGATTCCTCTCGCTGACGGCGACAGCGTTAAGCCTCCTTCCCTTCCCAAGGACGGATCCTGCCGGCTCTTTGAGCAGCAGTGAGGGAGAGAGAGGCCAACAAGTCTTGTTTAGATCTGGAGAGGAGAGAGTGTGAAGAGAGCAACTACAAGCGCTGAGGATCCAGCTCCAAAGGAGAGGCGAGAGAGTGTGAAGAGAGCAACTACAAGCGCCGAGGCTCCAGCGGTATATATATACTCGAGAGAGAGTGTGAAGGTGCAAACCCTAGAAAACATTTTGACCATTCAAAGAATCCTCCTGGCAAAATTATGCTCAAGTGTAGTTATCGAACCCGAGACCTCAAGTTTGATGAGCGAACAGGCTAACTAGCTACACAACCCTCCCGTTATGTTCAACGAGAGGAAAATAACCTTTATACATTCCTGCATTCGTGTGACAGCATGCCGTGTTTTTTGTGTGTGTGGGAGTCATTAGGATTTCAATCATAATCGTCATGTGGCTTTGGTGGTAAGACTATCCACGGTGGTGGAGAAATAATGCAGCCTTAGTCACCTTACCTCTCTCCACGTAGTACGCTGGGTCCCACCGGTCAGAGAGGGTGAAACAAACAAATTAATAAGAAAATTAAAAGCGCCAATGTGTATCTTACTACCTCACACATCTCGCCATCGCTCGGGAACACTATCCAATTGATCCTCTGCTCGCCACATACTATTTTAAGTGAATCCTTATTATAACATGCACACAAATTTTGGGCACTTGTATTCGACTTAAGTCGGTGTGCCACAGATCTCAGATACTTACTACCCTCCGCCTAGGTGTAATAAGTCACGTTAGAAGGTGCAACGGGACCAAGGTGCGCGTGTGTGTGTGTGTGTTTAACAACATGTGTGTGTTAGAGAGTGCGACAGATCGACCTACTCCTACTGAGATATGGTGCGTAGTGTACGATTTTAGCCGCGAGAGTCGGTGCATCTTCTCGTTTCCGGGCGTGTCCGGTAGGGATATGCGGACAGCTGCCACGCCCGCTCCTGACCAGCCTGGCCCACCCAAAGCCCCTCCACTACCCGCGCGCGCTTCCATCCCGAAACGGTCAGCGCCGCTCCAAAGAATCGGTGCCGCATTCATGCCCGGGCAGAGCGGACGCGACCTCTCACTGGCGCAAGAGTGATGGTTGCTTCGTCCGTCCAACTCACTGCTGGGTCTATGTGATTTGACGGCTCATTGGTCTTTATTACTGAGGTGGTAGGACTGCTGGATGTCCCACGCTTTCGGTCGAAAGGAGGTAGTAGATTACAATTTTCTCCATTCTTACAATGGAGGAGTGCAAGAGCAGTGAAAACACGCAGGCTCAGTGATTACATGGCCCACCTCACACTATCACCGTGCGACACCTAACTCTTTACATAGTACTCCCTCCGTTCCTAAATATTACTAGATGAGTCCTCGCTGCTGTCAGAACAGCGGTATATCTCTCTCACAAAATTATCGATTTCATAGAACTAAAAAATCTATAACCGCATGACAAATGTGGTAGCCAAACTAAATAAACTCCATCATCATTTAGATCATCCCACATAAGGAAAAAAGATCAGCCAACTCCTCTTTGCATAATGGGATTATATTTTTCTTTTGACATGTTAATGGGACTTAAAGCTCACTTACATGCATGCTACGGTGCATGCTTGCATGCGACATGTTGATGTGATTTAAAACCCACTCACATGCATGTGCCACAGTATTTCTGCATGCTTGCATGTGGCTTAGTGCTTGAGCCTCTCAACGCCTAGATCAGACGGCTATTATGACTGATTTACTTCATCTAACTGGCTACGTCAATTTTGATGATGTGGCTCAAGGAGAGGATAGAGAATTCCTAGTAGTGGGGGCTAGCTATTATTAGTAGATAAGTCTTTGTAGAGATTCCACTAGGTGAACTACATGGAACAAAATGAATGAATCTACACTTAAAATGCATCTATATACATCCGCATGTGGTTAATGGTGAAATCTCTACAAAGACTTATATTTAGGAACGGAGGAAGTACTAGTATAGTACTAGTACGCATTATAATTTATCAATGAGATAAATTTGTACAATGCTATGAAGCTTCCAGCCTCGTTACATGTATCTTGCGCCCAAGGTTGCCCGTTGCAACATTTCATCAAATACAAAGGAGACTAACATGCATGCTATTGCATCTCAATGATTGACAGATCATAGCAATATATACTCCTCCGCTCCAAAATAAGTGTCTCAACTTTGTGCAAACTTTAGTACAAAGTTGTACTACTACTAAAGTTGACACTTATTTTGAACAGAGGCAGCTAAAGAAAAAACGATCCATGCAGTCCCTAGCCCTTGAACCGTGAACCCTGCCCAAGCTTCAATTTGTCGGCAACGCTCGAGCTTCCTAATAAATGAAGTTTGCAACCTTTTGACCATCGGATCATTTTGTGCAGTTTCACCAAAATCGAGATGAGCATCCTCGTGGCAAAGAAATTGAAGAAGCGTGATTAGAATAAGATTACTAGGACTAGTTGATGAGACATAAACTCATCACAAATACAAGACGTAGAAGCCAGTAGAGGTATCGTATGTGGGGCAAAGAAGTAGAGAAATATCCACAGGAGTGATGTGGGCAGCTGGAGCAGTGGTGCAAGCCGGCCAAAGGAGTTGTACACGAGGGACGAGCTCAACCTTGAGGATGGCGGCGGAGGCGGCAACCGCCCACGCCGCGGCAAAGGAGCAAGGGACGAAGGCAACCTCACCGGCTTTGTGAGAGAGAACGGGGACCCTGATCGGGACGCGGCCGACAGTGGGTTCGCCGTCGGCGACGGACATCGTGCATCTACACTAAGCATCCACCCTTCCCAAGTGGACGTGATCCGCGGGATGTTAGAGATGTGGCCACGCTGTTTTGTGCGAGAGAGTGTGAAGAGAGCAACCCCAGCAAGCAACCGTAGGCTGGCCCGTCCCGACTATGTATATAGTGGAGCGGTTTTTTTCTCCATATGAACCTATCATATTGCGACGTGCGCATCAAGAAAAAAATTATTTATAAATGACGCGCACCTACTACTCGTTCTCCTATAACCTTGCGCTTGGCATCTCCAAAATATTAACCTTTGCGATTGGCTCTTCGCTTCTTGAAGTCGAGCAATAATGGTAGTGCAGTATATATCGTTCTAGCTATATGAGACCGAATGAATTGCTGCACGCCCACCACGTATGCGAGGGTCGAGGGCGAGGGAGAGTGCTACTACATACGGAGCAAAATGAGTGAATGTACACTCTAAAATACGTCTATATACATCAGTGTTTGGAGTATGTACTAGTAGTTCATATTGAAATCTACTAAGGACATATATATTCCAAACAATATGATATAATCTCTATAACCAAGGTAGTAGGGACAAGGAGTAAACGGAGGAGTAGTAAATTTTTCTCCTCGTCCATGAGCCATCGCAAGATGGGCGAGGGAGGAGCAAGCTTCACCTCATCCTGCGAGCCACCGCGCCTGTATGGGGGACGGGTACTAAGCAAGCTTCTCCTCGTTCTCTGAGTTGACAGGACACATCAAAAGTACTCCGAGTGTATAGAGCCTTGCCTCTAAGGTAGGCCCCACATGGTTTGCCTCTTTTTTAATTTAACATAACGCCAAGTCGCAATTTGTTTGTTCACCGTGGTAGACGATCCTCCTCCACCAAGTGGACAACCAAGACACGTGCCAAATTACCCGTGGGCTGCCTTTTTCGATGTAAATGAGCTCCACCGTGTACCCGGGTGTGGTTGGGAAAGAGACGGAGTACGTGCACCTGCATGCACCTCTTCTCTTCGTGCACGTCCCCCACCTACGTGGGTGTGTGTGAGAGATACAAACCTGTGTTCGTGAGTGTTTTTGTTTTGTGGTGGGGTGGGGTGGGGTGGGGGTTGATTTGTGAATTATTTGTGGGAATATGTGTCGATGACATCTCAAACAAAATTTTGCATGCAATGTGTGTGAAATGGAGGCCTATCCATATCATACATGAGAGGGTCGGGCAATCCACGAGAAGAGAGGGAGGGGTCATAGCTATCGATAGAGTCAAGAGAGGATCATGCAATGGTGGGTGCGAGATCGATGAAGAGAGCCATCGAAATTGTGTGTGTGTGTGCAAGTCAAAGATATAGGGCGACTGCCCACGGAACGTTAGAGGGCACATGTCAAGTTTGTGTGTGGCAGGGAGACATGACTAGAGCGCTTGATGTATCGGTGTGTGTGGGGGGGAGGGGGTGGGGGGAGGGGTAGGCGGAGGCCTAACTATAGAGGTAGAACGACTCATATATGTGTTGAGAAGGAGAGACCCAGCTATGTCATGAGGGAGATCGGTCGAAATCCATACATAACTGAAGTACGGGAAATATGATGGGAGAGAGAGAGAGAGAGGAGGGAGATGGAGGAGAGGGGTAGAGTGCTGGATGGGTAATGAATTTGCTTCTGAGATGTTGGGAGAGGCCTACTAGACAAACCGAGGGTGGAACTGCAATGTTATCAATAAGAGTGGGGATGTGTTTACGTGTGTGCTGTGGCGTGATAGATCTGCGGGACGCATCCATGGATGATGAAGGGGAACCATGTGTTTGGTAAGCAAACCTAACTAGATCGGTAGATCAATTGTTGTTTGTCGGAGGAAGGGAGAGACACAACTAATGAGGTAGATCAATCGATGTGTGGGTAAAAACGAGTTATAAGGACCTAGCTGGCTATATGTATAGCGAGAGATCGGTCGGTGTACGCCCATTTGTTAGAGGCACATAAGGCCCAACGAGACGGATAGACAGAGAGAATGGAGCTAGGAGGTGGTGCAGAGGCCCAACTACTAGCTTAGGGGAGGAGGTGCGGTTGTGAGATCGATGAAAAGAGGGGTGAGAGTTTAGCTCGTGGGTCCCGGCGGTCGAGGGCAAATCATTTTTTCACGAAATATGGTGGCCTGTCTGGTGGGTCCCCATTGTCGGTGGAGGAATAATTATTTTGCAGCGTAATAATAGAGGCACTTCCTTGCGGTATCGTGGACCCGGTGTCGACCTCTCCACGTCTGATCCTTGTCCGATGGAAGTCATTCCTTGACCATGTTGACCACGCAGCGCCGAGAGCACCATGGCGGTGGGCGGCAGCGAGGCCTAGGAAGGGGCGGCAGCAGCGGGGAAGGCAACGACGGTGGATGCACTTGGAGAGGAGTTCGAGGGTTCACTGGTTCGGCTGCTTGGCTTTGTCGCCGTAGAATAACGGGGGTGTGGGTGGGTGGGTGAGTGGAGGGATGGCTTTGGCCAGCGGTGGGAGTAGTAGAGGCGGTGAGGCCTCGCGGTGCCTGTTGACACGGAGGCGGGAAGCGGCGGCATGACGGCGCTGCTTTGGCGGTTTGGAGCAAGAAGACCGAGAGGTTGAAGAAGCCACGACGGCCGTTGGATGGACATCGTCTGATCCTGCAGCTAGAATCGTTTATATTGACTAAGTTGACAAAGCCCTTGATACGTCAACTTAGTAGGCCTGAGCCAGCTTCAAAATAGTGCGCCCCGGATGTCGAGGGATGAATCATTTTTGGTGGGTGAAGCTAGAATATCGAGATTGAAGAAGAAGCACGGCATCCGTTGGATGGACATCCAACGACCCTTTTTCTAGAACCGTGTGTTGACTATAAGTTGACAAAGCCTTGCATACCGTCAACTCTGTTTTTTTAGGGAGACGCGTCAACTTAGTAAGGCCAGAAGTGTGTGGCGAGAGAACTTATAGCCCATTTGAGATTTGTAAGAATGTAGCCCATTTTGAATTCTAATGGAATTTACTACAACCCATTTACAGTTTGTTAAAAGTACAGCCCATTTCAACCAACCGTTCAAAACAGAATTCAATAAAATTTCCCACATTTTGATGGGATCGAATATTTTTATCCGAAATTTTAGTCAGATTAAATACAATTTCAATATAAATTTATATTGCGTAAAAATCAACGAAACATTCCTTCGCAACAATTAATGAAATTAAAATTTTCAATATTCCAAAAATAATATTTTATAAAGTAATCATTGTTTTGTGCATTTTTTATAGTTACTACCAGTTTTATAATTACATCCCATTTATTATTTCTTAAAGCCCATTTTCTTTTAAGCCTAATGCATCCCTCCTAGGAAAGATTTGCAGCCCAGTGAGGTGGAGAATAACAACTTGACCTTGCAGGTATTCCTAAAAAAGTATAGCTGGGCTAGCCATTTCACCTTAAAAAAATTAATATCTTGGCTGGATATCGGGAATTTGGGCTAGATGGGCCACAGCCACGCCCAGTTAATACATGCTGCGATGTTTTTCATTGTTGTTCGGAGGAGAAAAATTAATATCTGGGGTAAACATGTAAAAAACTCTTCAATGCTCACACCTCAAAAACACAAATCTTGCTCGATTGCTTGGTCCCGGTATCGGCGCTTCTTGTGCAATTCTCTCGTTTATTGACTACTCCCTCCTTTCCGGTTTATAATGCTCAATTCAAAAATCTCACCAATCAAGGTAGATGGCGAGTGGTGGAATACTTTTCTAGTTTTGCAAAAGCACCTAATTAATGCTCTTGTTATCCTCAAAAATTATGTTTATCAATGCATTAATTGCAATGCATGCATGCATAAAGTACATGCATTGGTCAATTTTCTCTTAATACTTGCATGCAATGATTTAATGCACCTTGGAATCTGAACATGTGATGAAAACAACCAAATTGAGCCTTATAAAATGGAAAACTAAAATTTTGAGATAAGCCCTATAAGCGGAAAGGAGGAGTACATAGGTGACAATGGTGTGGGACCGTGATGTCGAGGAAACGAGGAGGAAGCAAAACAAATTATATATATATATATATATATATATATATATATATATATATATATATATATATATATATATATATATATATATATATATATATATATATATATATATATATATATAAATAAGGAGGCACTTGCGTCGTGAGGCTATGGACTGAGTGGGTCCCCATTGTCATCCTATCCAAGTAAAGTGATCTCCTCCCATGCCTCCGCCAAAGCGATCGCGGCCACCCGCTTCCGGTGCAAGCGATTGCTCGCCTTCAAGCGACACAAGTGCGTTCATCAAGTCCATCTGCCGCACACATTAATGATACCGCAGTTGCGGCGGCTACACGGCGTCACACGTCCGTCCCTCACCGCCCACCATTGCTATATAAGCGCTGCCGACCATAGCCTTGATCATCGCATCGTTGCCTTTCTCCTGTCCACACCACTACTGCCCACCATGGCTTCCTCGCGCTCCAGCGCTCTTGGGACAGGCGGACGACGGACCACAAGAGATAGCAGCCATTGTTGCCGACCGGCTGGCAGATGCGAGCAGCCGGGCAACGGCGTCCCAATGGAGAACATGGTAGTCGGCGATCGGTGCCAACCCCTCCTCCGTGCCATCCTCGCCGGTGCATTGCACCATGACCATCGGCGAGGCCGTGCCCAATATATGGACAAGGTGAGGCAGATGCGTGAGGAAGCAGTTCGGAGGCGCAGGCGGCGCGCCTACAACCACCATCTCCTCCAGGGAGCACTGCGGCGGAGGAGCAGATCGCCAGCGGAATGGGCGGAGCAGGGCGCTGCTCGGCTAAATACCGCTCCTCCCGCAAGGAGCCGCCTCGGCTGGCGGTACTTGCATCTTGGTGGCGAAGGCTGACCGCCTACAAAGAGCTAACAAAGAGGCGATGAAGCGGGCGCTGTTTGGCGAGACCGAGGGCGAGCGAAGGACAATGCGGCTCAAGGTAGTCCCATTCCCGCTCCATGACGTTGTCGGAGCGAGGCAGAGGACACCGCCGGCTCCCATGGCGTAACAGCGGCGAGAAGGACACCACCGGCTCCTGAGGCCCCGCCCGCCAACAACGAGGCGGAGGACATCGCCGGCTCAGCCGAGGCCCCACCTTGCCCGGCAACATGGGGAGGATTTCCACCACTCGGCTGACGCCGCCGCATGACGAGCAGCAGACGAGCATCGCCGGCTCCGCCGAAACCCGCCCGCTGCCAGCGAGCGCGCCACCGAAAACGAGGAAGAGTAGAACACGGTAGTTCGCCGCCGCTGGTCCAAGTAAGGCCACATGCTACCCTCCGGTTGAAGCCAAGCTAAGCGGGTTGACCATTGACGGCGGTTAGCTTCTTGGCGGCGACGTGGAGTCGGAGAGCTGCGTTGGAGAAAACGCTGCTTCTACTTAGCTGCTAGTGCGGTTGGCTGGTGACACGTGGGCCCAACATGCCACATGTCGATTCACGCCATACACTTGCGATTAAATCACTTAAGCTTTCTGTTAAGCTCAGCGGGACACAGTGGGTAGCTTTGGTTAATTAATATACCTCCAGTAGCACCTTTTTAGTTTTTTGAAAGGAGGATGACCCGGCCTGCGCATGGGGAGATGCATGCGACCTAAACACCCTTTTAGTTGAAGAATGTATGAAATGTAATGAAATCCGGCATGTTTATATGAAATCCGACCGTGTATGAATGAATTTATTTCGATTAGTTGAATTCCTGTATCCTTGGCATTGGATGAACATGCAAAACAATACGTACTAGCATTATTCCGGGGTGATCACCACGTTTGCAGCGATTTTCATGTACTCCCTCCGGTCCTTTCTAGTGCGCATACAAGTTTTATGCTGCTGTCAAAGTATCTCTACTTTAACCAATCTTATACAAAAAGTATGCACTTTCACAATGTGCGGAGTAAAAGGAGCAGAAGGAGTACAAAGAGTTTGAGCAGCTGTTTAGCGTTTACATACATTGCAATCAAACACACAGGCGGCAATTCATAGAGAACATTCAAAACAATCGATGATTATGCATCTCAGCGACTCACATGTCAGAGGCAATATTTACTTCACAACTAAATAATAAAGAAAAAATTCATCGCCGCTGTTGACAGCAAAGGGCGTCCCATTCGAAAATATCAAACACATTCTTGCTAAAATCAGTGAGCAAAATTTGACAAGGTTGTCCCATTCCAAAATATCAAATTCCTACGATTGTGGAATGGGCAGGGTTTCATCGGTTAGGACATTGACATGGCACCTCGTGCTAAATAAACCAGCTGTTCTTTTGTGCGGTTCCACAAAATCAACCAAATTCGCGTAGCTTGTATGATTTCGCCCTTATATGTTGCAACGCCTTGAACTTATGGGCACCTCCTTTCTTGTGGTGGAAATGAATGATTCAATGTATTCATGAACATTTGTGCAGTTCCCGTTGAAATCAAGCTGAGCACCCCTGTTTGCACAAATACAAAAAAGTGATTAGTATAAATCAAAGCTGTACTATGAATTGACAGTTTCAACAGGCACATACATGGTCCATGTAGAGCACACTTTTAGAAAAATGGAACTCACGAGAAAAGAATCCTAGAACAACATTGTACTCGCGCATCACAGCAAAAAATGGAGATTTGTCGGTCCTACGAGCTGAAGTTAGTTTGTTCTTGTGGGGAGTAATGTAACCATCCTTCAACTGCTCCTTCGATGAGAAGATAGACGAGTGCTTCTTCATCTGGCATAATCGAACTAGTCACTTCACGTATTCCATATTCTTCTTGAGAGGAAGATGATCTGTTGCAAAGACAAGAGGACTACTAAATGCTAGCATCCATGTTTGCTCAAAAAAAGAAAGAAAATATTTAAAATAGCACCGGATGAAGCACTTCCCAAGGACAATACCACTTTTTCATGGCGGTATCTAAATAGTAGCACAACACCAATAGAGATGACAAAGCTCAATCATATGGATGAAATCGGTGGGAAAGTACCAACCTTTGTCGGGAGGCTGATTGTAGAAACATCTGGATGAAGCACTTCTCGGAACCATCTGTTTGCTATCTCGAGGGTAGCCATGCTTACTATATACTCCTCGATTAGTTTAATGTTTCCAACATCTTCTTGTGCAGTTCCACTAAAATATATGGTATCTTCAAAGAAGATCCTGTTTGCACAAGTAGAGATAATTACATATGGCATCAAATCGGTGGCAAAACAATTGCTTGTTCCAGCCATAACAATAAATTAAGATGCAAAACTATATCATTACTTGTGTCATCACAGTTCGATGCTTCATTACAGCAGGAGTTGATTTTGTTTTCTTCGCTTGTTCTTCCCGTCATCACTTGGTTCAATAACGGACAAGCCGTCTTCAATGTAAGATTTGGCATGTCAATTAGGGAGCACAAGTATAGTACTAAACTTAATTTTCGATGAAAGTGGCAAAATACAGGCCAGCAGTTGTGAAATATCCTTATCTTACCTCAATGGGATATTATGGTGCACATCTGATTGGAAGTCTTGTCTCCATTTGTGCGATTCACTAAAATCAAGCAACATTATTGTACAAGTAGCACAACATATGAAAGCACCTTTGAGAATCATGTGAAAGAAGGCTAGTAATGACCTCTCATGATGCGAATTCAAACAACTCACAAGAAGAAGATCTGAACCAAATTAAGCCTTAACGGATAGGAAGTAAGATCTCCTCTTGTGCAGTTCCACTAAGATCAAGCAATCAAGCAACATTGTCGATTGTGACATTTTGGTTGAACTGCACAAACACTCTTAAAACAAAAGTGTTTTGTGCGACAAGAGTGAAGTAGATAACCACTGTTTACGAGAGGTGCAAAGGAAACAATTAGTGGTCAATAACGGTGGATGACGAAGCCAACAAAAAGAAGCATCTACCTTATCTAAATGGGAAAGAAAGCAAGGCAGTAGCATTTCTCAAGCGGTGGCATTGATTAATATTAACATAGAGATTATATTAACAATAAAATTCGTTAAACATGTAATTTTCTTTTAAGCGTGGCATTGCATCAATTTTCAGTGGCATTATTAGAGGTGTTTGTTTACGAGGACATTTTGGTGTAGGGACTAAAAAACTCCGTGTCAGTCACATCTAAACCAAAGCAGGAGGGACTTTTAGGACTAAAGTGGGCATTTGGGACTAAAGAAAGAAGACCGGAGGAGTCTTTTGGGACTTTTCAACAGTTGCCCTGCCACCCATCGCACCTTGTTTCTATTAGTTCATTACTAGGGGTAACATGGTCTTTTATCATGTCATTTAATAACCTCTAGTCCATGTTTAGCCCTGGAACCAAGCAGGTAGGGACTAGGGAGTTTTTAACCAAACAGGGCCATAGATTAACAACAGCTAATGAGTTGCACGGGACAGTGGACACACCAGCACCATGTGCATCTACCAATGTCTTGTGGTCATGCACGATCTGTTGCAACAAAGAACAAACAACCAAGGAGCATATTTGTGTTGGTCCCAGTTTTGTTATCTTTAGACACCTTTCCTATGTGGCGCAGCAAATCTAGTCTGCTCAAACTCTACTGACCTTGTCCCTTCCTTTCCTTTTGAACTAGTACTTTCGCCCTTCCTTTCCTCTTTGAACCACGTCCTAGATTTATGCGATACAACTTTCCCCACTACTTTCCCCATTCCTTTCCTCTTTGAACCACGTCCTAGATTCATGCTATACAACTTTCCCCTTCATTTCCTCTTTGAACCACGTCCTAGATTCATGCTATATACAACTTTTCCCTACTTTCCCCACTCCTTTCCTCTTTGAACCACGTCCTAGATTCATGGTATACATGCAGCTAGAAATGCATGTGGAGTAAGTAAAATATACCTTAAGGTTCTTGGGGCGTGGTTCGATTGGGCGGCAGACGGCGGCGAAGAAGAAGAAGATGAGGCCCTCAGCGCCCTTATTTGGGTGGAAAGTGAACAACGAGCTTGATAGGATTCCCTCCCTCGCCGGCAATGACGTTAAGCCTCCTTCCCTTCGTGAGACGGATCCTGCCGGCTCTTTGAGCAGCAGTGAGGGAGAGAAGGCCAGCGAAGTCTTGTTTAGATCGGAAGGGCGCGAGAGTGTGAAGAGCAACTACTAGGCGAGGATCCAGCTCCGGAGGAGAAGGCGAGAGTGTGAAGAGCAACTTCAAGCGCTGAGGCTCCAGCGTGTATATATATCTTGGAGAGAGAGTGTGAAGCGTGCAAACCCTAGAAAACATTTTGACCATTCAAAGAATCCTCTGGCAAAATTATGCTCAAGTGTAGTTATCGAACCGAGACCTCAAGTTTGATGGCGAGCAGGCTAACCAGCTACACAACCCTCCGTTATGTTCAACAAGAGAAAATAACCTTTTATACATTCCTGCATTAGTGTAGCGGGCATGCCGTGTTTTTTGTGTGTGTGTGGGAGTCATTAGGATTTCAATCATAATGCGTGTCATGTGGCTTTGGTGGTAAGACTATCCACGGTGGTGGAGAATAATGCAGCCTTAGTCACCTTACCTCTCTCCACGTGGTCGTTGGGTCCCACCGGTCGGAGGGTGAAACAAACAAATTAATAAGAAAAATTAAAAGCGCGGTGTGTATCTTACTACCTCACACATCTACGCTCTTGCTAAGGAACACTATCCAATTGATCCTACATTACGCTCACATACTATTTTAAGTGAATCCTTATTATAACATGCACACAAATTTTGGGCACTTGTATTCGACTTAAGTCGGTGTGACACCGTATCTCGTATACTTACTACTCCCTCCGTCTAGGTGTAATAAGTCACGTTAGAAGGTGCAAGCGGGACCAAGGTGCGTGCGTGTGCTTGTGTGTGTTTAACAACATGTGTGTGTTAGAGAGTCTGACGGATCGACCTACTCCTCTGAGAGATATGGTGTGTAGTGTACGATTTTAGCTTGAGAGTCGGTGCATCTTCTCGTTTCAGGCGTGTCGGTAGGGACATCTGGACAGCTGCCACGCCCGCTCTGACCAGCTGGCCCACCAAAGCCCTCCACTACTTGCAGCCTTCCATCCCGAAAGCAGTCGTGCGCGCTCCAAAGAATCGGTGCCGCATTCATGCGGGCAAGCCAGGCCGCGACCTCTCCTTGGCGCCAAAGTGATGGTTGCGTCCGTCCAACTCCTTCTTTGGGTCTATGTGATTTGTGACTCATTGGTCTTTATTCTTGAGGTGGTAGGACTCTTTGGATGTCCCACGCTTTCGTGAAAGGAGGTAGTAGATTACAATTTTCTCCATTCTTACAGTGGAGGAGTGCAAGAAGCGGTGAAAACCGCAGGCTCGGTGATTACATGGCCCACCTCACACTATCACCGTGCGACACCTAACTCTTTACATAGTACTCCCTCCGTTCCTAAATATTACTAGATGAGTCCCCTCGTTCTTCTGCGGAACAGCGGTATATCTCTGCACAAAATTATCGATTTCATAGAACTAAAAAAATCTATAACCGCATGACAAATGTGGTAGCCAAACTAAATAAACTCCATCATCATTTAGATCATCCACATAAGGAAAAAAGATCAATAACTCCTCTTGCATAATGGGATTATATTTTCTTTTGACATGTTAATGGGACTTAAAAGCTCACTTACATGCATGCTACGGTGCATGCTTGCATGCGAACATGTTGATGTGATTTAAAACCCACTCACATGCATGTGCCACGGTATTTCTGCATGCTTGCATGTGGCTTAGTCTGAGCCTCTCAACGTCTAGATCAGACGGCTATTATGACTGATTTACTTCATCTAAGCTCGTCAATTTTGATGATGTGGCTCAAGGAGAGGATAGAGAATTCCTAGTAGTGGGGCTAGCTATTACTAGTAGATAAGTCTTTGTAGAGATTCCACTAGGTGAACTACATACGGAACAAAATGAATGAATCTACACTTAAAATGCATCTATATACATCCGCATGTGGTTAATGGTGAAATCTCTACAAAGACTTATATTTAGGAGCGGAGGAAGTACTAGTATAGTACTAATGCGTCTATAATTTATCAGCGAGATAAATTTGTACAATGCTATGAAGCTTCCAGCTCTGTTACATGTATCTTGCGTCCAAGGTTGCCCGTTGCAACATTTCATCAAATACAAAGGAGACTAACATGCATGCTATTGCATCTCAATGATTGATGATCATAGCAAATATGTACTCCCTCCGTTCCAAAATAAGTGTCTCAACTTTGTGCAAACTTTAGTACAAAGTTGTACTACTACTAAAGTTGACACTTATTTTGGAGCAGAGGCAACTAAAGAAAAAAGCGATCCATGCAGTCCCTAGCCCTTGAACCGTGAACCTGACCGGGCTTCAATTTCTTTGGCAGCGTTCGAGCTTCCTAATAAATGAAGTTTGCAACCTTTTGACCATCGGATCATTTTGTGCAGTTTCACCAAAATCGAGATGAGCATCCTGTGGCAAAGAAATTGAAGAAGCGTGATTAGAATAAGATTACTAGGACTAGTTGATGAGACATAAACTCATCACAAATCTGATCACGTAGAAGCGATGAGAGTATCGGTATGTGTGCGGGGCAAAAGTAGAAAATATCCACGAGGGAGTGATGTGGGCAGCTGGAGGCGATGGTGCACCCCGGCTGTAAAGGAGTTGTACACGAGGGCGTAGCTCAACCTTGAGGAGGCGGCGGGGCGGCAAGCCTTACGTCGCGGCGATGAGCAAGGGCGAAGGCAACCTCACGGCTTTGTGAGAAAACGGCGGGGACCCCTGATCGGGACGTGCCGACGGTGGGTTCGCCCGTCGGCGGCGGACATCGCATCTACACTAAGCATCCACCTTCCCAAAGCGGGCGTGATCCGCGGGATGTTAGAGATGTGGCCACAGTCGTTTTGTGCGAGAGAGTGTGAAGAGCAACCCTGACAAGCAACCGTGTAGGCTGGCCCGTCGACTATGTATATAGTGGAAGCGGTTTCCTTTTCTCTCCATATGAACCTATCATATTGCGTCGTGCCCTTGAAGAAAAAATTATTTATAAATATTGCGGCACCTACTACTCGTTCTCCTATAACCTTGCGCTTGGCATCTCCAAAATATTAACCTTGCGATTGGCTCTTAGCCTCTTGGGAAGTCGAGCAATAATGGTAGTCAGTATATATCGTTCTAGCTATATGAGACCGAATGAATTGCTGCCGTCCACCACGTGGGCGGTCGAGGCGAGGAGAGTGCTACTACATACGAACAAAATGGTGAATGTACACTCTAAAATACGTCTATATACATCAGTGTTTGGAGTATGTACTAGTAGTTCATATTGAAATCTACTAAGGACATATATATTCCAAACAATATGATATAATCTCTATAACCAAGGTAGTAGGGACGAGGAGTAAGCGGAGGGAGTAGTAAATTTTCTCCTCGTCCTGCGAGCCACCAGCGCATATGGGGGGAGGAGGCAAGCTTCACCTCATCCTGCGAGCCACCGCGCCCGTGGGCGGGGAGCAGAGTACTAAGCAAGCTTCTCCTCGTTCTCTGAGTTGACGGGACACATCAAAAGTACTCCGGTGTATAGAGCCTTGCCTCTAAGGTAGGCCCACATGGTTTGCCTCTTTTTAATTTAACATAAGCGTCAAGTACATAATTTGTTTGTTCACCCGTGGTAGGCGATCCTCCCTCCACCAAGTGGACAACCGTTACGTGCCAAATTACCACGTGGGCTGCCTTTTTCGTCTGCAAGCAGGCTCCACCGTGTACCCAGCGGGTGTGGTTGGGAAAGAGGCAGAATCGTGCACCGTGCATGCACCTCTTCTCTTCGTGCCGTCCCCCACCTCGTGGGTGTGTGTGAGAGATACAAACGCGTTCGTGAGTGTTTTTGTTTTGTGGTGGGGGTGGGGGTGGGGTGGGGGTTGATTTCGTGAATTATTTGTGGGAATATGTGTGATGACATCTCAAACAAAATTTTGCATGCAATGTGTGTGAAATGGAGCCTATCCATATCATACATAGAGGTCGGGCAATCCACGAGAAGAGGGAGGGTCATAGCTATCGATAGAGTCGAAGAGAGGATCAAGTGGGTGGGTGCGAGATCGATGAAAGAGCCATCGAAATTGTGTGTGTGTGTGCAAGTCAAAGATATAGGCGGTGGCCTACGGAGCGTTAGAGGGCACATGTCAAGTTTGTGTGTGGCGGGGAGACATGACTAGGCGCTTGATGTATCGGTGTGTGTGGGGGGAGGGGGGTGGGGGGAGGGGTGGCGGAGGCCTAACTATAGAGGTAGAACGACTCATATATGTGTTGAGAAGGAGAGACCCAGCTATGTCTTGAGGGAGATCGGTCGACATCCATACATAAGCGAAGGGCGGGGAAATATGATGGGAGAGAGAGAGAGAGGGAGGAGAGGGAGGGAGAGGGGTAGAGTGCTGGATGGGTGATGGGTTGCTTCTCGGAGATGTTGGGAGGCCTACTAGACAAGCTGAGGTGGAGCGCAATGTTATCAATAAGAGTGGGGATGTGTTTACGTGTGTGCTGTGCGTGATAGATCGTCGGGGCGCATCCATGGATGATGAAGGGAACCATGTGTTTGGTAAGCAAACCTAACTAGATCGGTAGATCAATTGTTGTTTGTCGGAGGAAGGGAGACACAACTAATGAGGTAGATCGATCGATGTGTGGGTAAAAGCGAGTTATAAGGACCTAGCTGGCTATATGTATAGCGAGAGATCGGTCGGTGTCGTCCATTTGTTAGAGGCAAATAAGGCCGGCGAGGCGGATGAGCGAGAGAATGGAGCTAGGAGGTGGTGCGAGAGGCCCAACTACTAGCTTAGGGGAGGAGTGTGCGGTTGTGAGATCGATTAAAGAGGGGTGAGAGTTTACGTGTGTCGACCATATGAGAGACACGAGGCAAGGACACATAAAGGAGGAGATTGAAGCTGTGTGTGTATCTTGTGGCAGGCATCATTGGAGAGGTTTATCGATCGGTGTGTGTCGGAAAGGAGTTGTGGAGACTCAGGAGAGCGACCTAAAGGAAAAAATGAATGTGCCGGTGGATAGAATGCGAGGGAGGGGAGGCGAGGAGGCGTGTGCATGCGAGAGAGAAAGTTAGTGGTAGCTACAAAGGTTAGAGGATTGTGTGGGTGTAAGAGACTAACAAAGATCATAATTTGATATGAAAGCGGATTCATATATTTGAATAGGAGATCATAGTGTTTTAAACATTGCATGCATGAATATAGCGGTGATACACGTGCTGTGCACATGTTATACCATAATGTGATAATGCATGGCGTTTGCAACTCACAGCTAAATGCGAACAATCTAAACCATACTATACATCAAACAATCTCACATTTTATTTGAATTTGAGATAATGTGTGGCGTTGCAGCTTACAACTAAATATCGAGCAATCTAAACAATACTATATATGAACATTCTCACATTTTATTTGAATTTGTGGTAATGTGTGGTGTTTGCAACTCACATCTAAATACTTGTAGGCGTGAGGGCGGGGCACCATACATAATGTGATAAACACATTATACATATGAGACATGGTTTAGATTATGAAGATCTAGCTAGAGCTAGAAATGTAATGTGATTTGAAATCAAAATAAAGTGGATTCAAAAATCTAGTTCGAGTTCATATAGTACACATAGTTCATATGTAACTCGAGACTGATCATGTGGTGTCTTTGTGAAGATAATACACAAGCGATGGTTTAACTTGACAATAATGATGATTGTAGATCTTATTAAAATAGAAATGAATTCAAATGCTTTGACTTCACAACAATCATTCTTGTAGATCTTATTCAAATTTAGTTCATATTGAGCGGTAGTATATATCGTTTGGAATGCACTAAAACGTTCATTTGAGTAGTAGGTTGCATGCATTATACACGTGAAATATTTTAATTGAACATAACATGAATTCAAAGTTTTGAATGACATTTGTAGTGCGCATTGATTTGATACGATTACCGTTAGGCTTGTCAGGAAATTTCAACCAGCCTTGTTGCCCGAAATATTTAAGATATATCTTTGTCTCGTTGTGCTCGACAACTCCCTCCATCTCAACCGCGCCTTGCTATTCCGAAATTACAAGCGGCGAAAACTCCCACCTCTGTGAAATCCCGACCTGAAATGCCGTGGTACCCCTGAACCGAAAGAACCGCCTCAAATCGGTGGGGTACTTCGTAACTTTACCCACATTTCGGACAAGCGCGTCTCTAAGCCATGGTTCCCCACTGCCATCCCATCCGCCCACATTCGTACATCGAGGCCGCGAAAACCAGCGGCGAAACCCCACACCCTGCTCCGTCGCCACCGGCGAAGCTTCTTCCCGACAACGTCGTCCACACAACACCTCGGCGTCCCTCATCCACCGTGCAGATGAGGATCCGTCGTCGATCTCATCGTCCCGCGGTTCAGCCACCCGTCCTCCACCTCCAAGGAGCTGCCCGGCGTTCCCCTCGTCTTTCCGCCACCTCCATTCCCCACGCCGTCTTCACTGCACCACGGAAGAGCATCATCATCACCGTTTCCTCGGATGAAGCTGCGGCCTAATCGAGCGCCACCAAAGAGGTTGTACACTAATCGCGCATTTTCTTCTTGATTCGATCTCACGGTGCTGCCGGCGCTTTCGGTCCCGAGCTGACCGCGCGCGGCTCCATCCCGGCGGTGTCGCGGCCACTTCCTCCACGGTCTCGCTCCCTCGGCGGCGGCGTCCACATCGATAGGAGCTGCTGCTGCTTTAGCTCTCGCTTTCGCTGCTGCTCTGTGCTCTTGCTCTCGGTCCCTGCTGGTCTGCTCTTGCTATTGCTCTTGCGTCTTTGCTGCTCTCGCTCTTGCTCTTGCTTGCGATGCTGCTCGATTGGCTACACTTGATCGGTGAATCGACTTTTGGGTCGATCGATTTCAAGGGTGGGCTCGCGGGTTGAAGGAAGAACCAGCGCAGCGGGGAGGGGCTCGCCGGAAGATACCCACTATCTATCTTAGGGTTCGAGGATGGGCGGTGGTGGCGGCGGTGTGAGGCGTTGGCGAAGCGGTGGCGTGGGGATCGCCGGAGAAAAAGCTCGGCACGGGGGCTAGAGGATGGCAGGCGGCGGACGGCGGTGGGGAGTGTTTTTGAGGCGGCGAGGCGGCGCCACCCGACATTGCGGCGAGGGGCTGCTGTTTGGCGGTGGTGGTGGCGGCTCGAGGTGGAGGTTGAAGATGAACCGCGAGGCCCTTGATTTCGTATCCAACGGCTGCAAAATTGGTGACGAGGAGATGAAAAAAGTCGATCGACGGCGTGTAGCCTCACCTTGCTAGTGCGTTCAGTTTCGACAACAAAATTCAGTTTCAACATCAAAATTCAGTTTGGACGGTTAGGTTCAGTTTCGACAGTTAAGTTCAGAGATGAGCGGCTGATGTATTTTACATCTAGCACTTTGTGGTTATGTATTTTACGTCATGTATTGGAGATGCTATTAGAATTCCACTCAGGTTAACATTGTTCGTTGTCTCTCTTGTCCTGCTTCAGCCTCGGCGTCGTACAACTCACCGGAGTTGCTCCAACAACGAAACCCTCCATCATAGCGGAGAAGTACCTCGGGCTCCATCTCCAGACGCCTAAGATCTTCTTCCCTCCTCCGACAGCAAAGTCAGCGGAGCATCCTCACCAGCCAACCCAATCACTGCTGAGATCGACATGAAGCCGCCAAAGAGGTTGTACACTTGTTGCATCTCTTTTTTACTCTACATGTTATATATATTGTCCACTTGAGCACGGAGTTTGTTCCTTTAGTGTCTCCTTGAAAGAAAAAACGTAGGAATTTTAATTTTCACTTGTCCTCCTTTTCAAATTCCTATTCATGAAGCACAAGACTAAGAGATAGTAGCATAATAGCATTATAACCGTACATTTTCTTGTGGTTTGACTTAATCTCACCATGCTTCTTTGCATCCTGTGATCTTCAATTGGCAGAAATCCTGTGTTTTAAATTCTCTGTTTTGCCGTGCATTCCTATCCTATTCTGTCTATTTCCTATCCTGCATTGTTGGAATCCTCCAATTCAAGCGAGCCCTTACAGAATTACTTCTCTTCGAGATAGTTGTCAAAAAAACCTTGCGTGGTTTGTCCGGTCTGCTGCGCCATCGTCCACCCAGCTCAGCTGCTCCAATGACGAAGGGTCCAGCGAGCAGGGATCCGACCTCGGGCTGTCTTCGCCGCCTCAGATCTTCTTCCCTACGGCTGGCAGCCATGAAAACTGCATTACCATCATCAATCGAGCGAGATGACCTCGAGGACTACGGGTCCGCAAAGAGGTCGCACTCTTTCATGTCTGCTTCGTTATGCATCGCAATATTACATGCTACTTTATCGTCACTGTTCACCGATTAGACTACGAGTCAGCTCAAACTAATGGTCAAACTTGAGTTTTTAAATGGTTGTGGGGTACATATCGGGGCCGCTATCAATAGTATCTATCTACTATCTGGTTAATCTCCGGTGTCTACTATGAGTTTCATGTTGGGTGGGAAACAAGCATAAAAAGCCATTATCTGTATTTATTAGCTGAAGCCATTATCTGCACTGCTATTATTGGTTTTGGGTCTATCCACAGTTGCTACCATCACTCTGGATTTCTGCATGCACTCCTTACATAATCTCACTATGTTTTATTCCTATGCATGCAGTTATTGTAAACAATGGAACTGAACATGTAGAGCAAAAGAGCGAGCCTTGCGTGGCAATATAATTTCATCGAGGCGTCGCTCCATGGTAGGCGCAAAGGCCCCCCCCCACGCATTTGGATTATGTCGAGAGGAAGATATACATTACGAGGGGATTGAAGGAGAAGATAACTCCTATTTACCCCTGAGGTCTTCGCTCTAACTTGGCATCTTGATGTTGGTTATATCATGCATATGGTGTCTTGCATTGCTTACTTTATACATCAAATATGTCATCTGCTTAGTTTAGACATCCTTTGTGCGAATGCCATCTGTTTAGTTTATTCATCATTTATGTGAATTATGCAACTCCACCTTGTTTAGCCAGGCATCATATATGTGAATTTTGCAATGCCATCACTGTAGCCAGTCATCTTATATATAAATTATATCAGGCCATCTTTTTTCATTACATATTACATTTGTCAACAATGTTAGTACATTCAAGCGCTCTTCGTGTGCATCAGCCATTTGACACGGTGATGGCAAATTCTGGAGTGAAAACAAGGTCTTGAGCAGACTATGCTATCGTGAGCGCATATCTCATTGGTTCTGGATAGCTCCTCGGAGGAGGATTGAGAGCAGATGACCAGTCCTATTCCCCAGTGTATGCTCTAACTTGGCGGGGTTATGTTGCTCATATCGTGCGTATGGTGTCTCGCATTGCTATGCCATTTGATTAGTTTAGACATGCTTTGTGTGAATGCCACATGTTTAGTGTCTAATTACCATATATGTGAATTATGCATTGCCATCTTGTTGCAAGACATTATATATGAATTATACAATGCTATCTTGTTGCAAAGGCATTATATATGTGAATTATGCAATGCCATGCTGTTTAGCCAATCATCATGTATGTGAATTATATCATGCTATCATTTTTTGTATTCGTGTTCCATTTATGGAAACAACGTTTGTATATTCAACTACTCTTCTGTGCATCAGCCATTTGAGCGGTGATGGAAGTATCGGAGTGAAAACAAGGTATTGAGCGAGACAATGCTACCTGCTGAAGCAGACATCTTCTGCTCTGAAGAGCTCCTCGGAGGAGGATTGAGAGGCGATGACCAGTCCTATTTCCCCCGAGGTCTATGCTCAAACTTGGCAGGGTTATATTACCCATGTCATGCATGTTGTCTTGCATTGCTTAGTTTTACATCATATATAGATTGCCATCTACTTGCTTACTATATAAATCATATATTTGAATTATATCATGCCATCATGTTTACATAGTACATACACATCATCTATCTGAATTATGGCATGGCAACCCATTTAATAAAGACATCATATAGTTATATCATCTCATCCTATTTAGTGTTTACAGTCATCATATTTAGAATTATGGCATTCTATCCATGAATGTATGTGAATTATGGCATGCCAACCTATTTAATAAACACATTATATAGTTATGTCATGTCATCCTGTTTACATAGTCTCATATTTTGAACTATGTCTTTCCATCTTTTAGTTAGCCATCATAATGTGAAATTGTGTCATGCTATCTGTTTAGTTAGCCATCATATATGTGAAATTGTGTCATGCTATCTGTTTGGTTAGACAACATAAATATGAATTATTTCATGCCCTCTTTTATTCCCCACTATCCATTGCACATCTATCATACAATGTCTATACTTTCAATTACTTTTCTTGTTTATCAGCCATTTGAATTGGAGGCGTGATGGCGGTATCTAAGGAGTAACAACACGGTCTTGAGAAAAGATAGTGCTACCGGTTGATTGAGATAGAACCACGGTTGTACTTGCCCAAGGACCAGATCCACCACACATACCCAGACTCTGCAGATTGTACCCCTACCTAGTTGGACGGAGAACCAGCTACACCTTTTAACTAACCCGGCGAGATAGTAACCCGTTCGAGTTGACACAGCACCGTCTCCACCACAGGCACCCAAACACGGCGGTTAGTAAGGGAACTGCGAGTGCCCAAAGCACGAGGACCACCACTCGAATCCCAACTCAACGCTTAAAGAAGAAGATTTGTTCTCGGGTCGAGTTACGTAGCTATGGTTCATACTCCTTTGCTCTTGCATTCTTGTATTTACTCATACCAACTATTTTCAAATTTGAAGGATGGAATTGAAACTCCAATGGTGCAGCAGGTATGTTTTAAACCTGTTTCTTTAAGCTGGTTTGCTATTGTAACCTGCTCTATGTTGATTTCAGTTTCAATTGAATAAACAGTTATGTTCTCATGTCATGCACATTACAAGTGTTGTTATTGCTCTATAGTTACCCACACTTATATTACATCTCTATACGCTTTGTCTTGAACAAATATTATTTGAGCTGTGTCTCTATCTTGATTTGGCAACAAAAACTAGAATGATATAGACCATAAAGTGACCATGGTACATAGATATATGTTTGTTTCATCTTGTTATCCGTCCACTTTACTCTGAACTCATTTACCAAAATGAGTTTCATATACAACATAGTAAACATGTGATGTATGCCTTGTTTCTCTTTTAGAATCACGGACAAAATATTGGAGAAACGATACCACGTTATCCAATGGTAAAGGAAGTAATCTGAGATAAGGTTCAAGATAGTGAGACATCCTGTTGGTCTCCAAGAAAGCTGATAAAACCTATCTTGGACGGTGAGGAACCCAAAGTCTGTCTTGATGTAGTGTTGAGATTCTTGGCCACTCTGCTGGCACAAGCTCTTGAACTCGCTGCTGAATCAGTTCGTCTTCTTGAGTCTCAACTTCAAGTTGAAAGACATCGATCAAATGTCTTTGCTGACAGGAAAATTGAAGGGTGAGGAAGTCCTGCGGAATTCAGATGCATATTTTACGGTGCAACGACAAGCTTTGGAGGATTTAAGCGCCAAACAAGAGAAAGTTAATAAGCTTGCTAAGCATCTTGCCGACATTATGGGTACCGAGGATATTGTTTCTTGAGATCTTAGAAGTGGTTTGATTACGGATTTGTTTTTCTCTGGCGTTTATTTGCGCTGGTAGCCAACTTTGACAACGATGTATATGATATGCTTCTTTGTTCCCTATATTTGCATTGGTGGCGAACTTTGATGCCATGGATGTAATATATGTAACAACCGTGATAGCCTAGCATAAGTTGCTTGCTTATTTATTTCCTTGTTGTCTTGTTTATTTGTTTGCTTGTAGTCGATGCAGTTCTTTTTAAAACTAGGCCACAATAACCATGGGCTAATATTCTTGTAGTGACCTTTGGGCCTCCCTCAGGCCATAGAAAGCGATGGGCCTTCTACGGGCCATAAAGCGATGGGCCTTCTACGGGCCATAGAAACAATGGGCCTTCTACGGGCCGTATCATCAATGGGCCTTATACGGGCCGTATGACCATAACGGGCCATCGTTAATAGGCCGTGTTGATGGCGCTATAAAGCATTAGCGTGCTAATGGACCACAAATGGGCGATGTAACCACAGGCTGAATTTGGCCCTAAGCGAAAATAGCGATGCGGGCGTAAGTAAGCGAATGCTAGAAATGAGCCCAGAATAAATGGGCTCGAGAAGGCGAAAGATAACATTTCTTTGAAGCATTGGCCCGAATAACGGGCCCTTAATGGGTATAAAGTGATATCTTGTTCATTACGGGCCAGTTTCACCACGAGCCGTTAGTGGGTGTAAAGTGATACATTGTTCATTGCGGGCGATTCACCACGGGCGTTAATAGGCCAAGAGTTACATAGGGCCTCATATGGGCGAAAAGGCGTCATGGGCCATACATGGGCGAGAAGTGAAAATGGGCTGGAATCATATTGGATGGCGAGATGGCGCTCTGGGCCTAATTGGATAGGGCGTAACGGGCCTTGGGTTAGCGGGCTGTAAATGGGCTATATCGAACATGCCGTTAACGAGCTTTCCATGGGCGGCCCACCACCTTTTGACCAAGTCAAGCGGGCGGCCTTTTCATAGAATGGGCCTCTGTTGGGCGTGCCGCATGTCGACATATCATAGCGCGTTCTATCCAAATAATGGATGACATCTATCCCAGCGGTGAGCCGACCGTGTTTCCTCCACCAATGATGATTTTACGCGGAAAATCCCCATTGGTCGGGGCTGATAACGAGGTTATCGGATCAAAACCCACCCGATAAGCAACGGCGTTCCATTACGGTGGATGCCGTGTGTGGTCACCCTTGGCAAAGCAGTTTACGCCGCGCGATTTATCGTCATGGAAGTGGACACTTCCGTGATGATAATTTTGGTAATGTCATGGAACACTTCTCTGACGACACATGTATGACTATCTTGATTACATCATAAATTTGTCATGGATGTACATGCATGACAAAAATCGACCTCTTGTGACAAACACGTATCATCACGGAAGTGTATTTTTTGTAGTGACCAATCACGGCGAGGTCGGCTACAACAATTTCTCAAAGGCTACCACTTCTTCATCAACTTTGGTGCCGAGAGCCCATTTGTTTAACACTTGGAAGCTTCTGCGGGTGCCGAAATCTGCTGGGATGCTAACGGTGGCAATGATGTGCCATCACCCATCACGCTATGGAGCACGAAACCCTGGAAGGAAGAGCTGCGCCCGAACTGGTAGCCGATAGAAGAAGAATAAAAAGTAGAGGAAGTGCAAGGGAGCTCAAGGTGTCTGCTCCCATCTCTCTATGTCTCGATGACTTCCCCATTGGAGGTTTGAGCAATCCCGGTTTGTTCGGATCTAGAGTCGGACCATTTTCTACAAGGTCCATGAGTAAAACAATGTGATTTTGTATTTGAATTTCCCCAAACTTGCAATGATCCGGAGGAGATACTATCGACAATGCAGCGAGAGCCAAGATGGTTAAACTTGTTGGAGAAGCCGGGATCGCTCTTGGGTGGAACAACAGGATGCCTCCACCACCGCCATGTCACGAGGAGTGGTGGAGACAAGCGGAAGATCTCATCAAGCAAAAGGCAAAGCTCAACCGAAGTTTGGCACTACTAGGAAAACCTTATACACAGGAGCTTACTAGTAGCGCTTTTAAAGTCAATGCTGCTACTAATTATTAGTAGCGCTTGGCGGCAAAAGCGCTACTACTACTACACTACCGATGGTATTTGTAGGTATAAAACACGCTACTACTATAATTGGCAAACCGTTGCCAGCAGGCCAGGCATACTAGTAGCGCTCTTGTTAAAAAAGCGCTACTGCTCTTCAATGTAGCAATAGCGCTTTCCTCTGACCAGCTCTACTCCTCAGTTTAGCCCCCTCCTATGACAAAAGTTTAGTCCCACCTCGCTCCATGAACAGAATTTTTACCACCGTAAATATGGTGCTTCCCAAACTATCACAACCAGTTGGTCTTCATTGAACTCTATGTGTAGGATTTGTGGCCATATGAATCTTCGCATGTACCTATCACGGTGAAGATTCATCTTGACAATTAGATTCTACACAAAAAGATCGATGATGACCAATGCATTACAATTCGATGCCTTTTCACATGCTACGATCATAGCCTTAGTAGTAGTGCTGGATTCTGGCGCTCTCTGCTATGGATCATAGCGATGGCGCTTGTTAGAAGCAAGCGCTACTACTATGTCGTAGCGATGGCGCAACAAGCGCTACCACTAAAGCCCTTATCAAAAAACACTTGCAGCGTGTCGTCCCTCACTTCCCCTCACACTCACATAAATGCGTCCGGTCCGTTGCCGTCGCCATCACCGCCGTCCCTCCTCCTCCTCCTCCACCACCAAGGTGCCTCCCTCCTCCTCCCCCTCCTCCCTCCTCCTCCTCCCTCTTCCCCAGCAGCGACAGCCTCCTCCTCCCTCTTCCCCGACGGCCCCCTCCTCCTCCCTCTCCGGCGGCACCCTCCTCCTCCTCCCTCTCCTGCTCTCTCCTCCTCCTCTCTCCTACTCCACCACCTCCTCCCTCCTCCTCCTCATCCTCCCACCTCCACCTCCCCCTTTCTGTAAACTGAATAGGAAGTTTTTAGAATTTTTATTTTTTTAAGTAAATGTAGGTTTTTAGTATATTCCGTTTTTAGAAAATCTGAATAAGTAATTTGAATAGAGTAAAATATGAAATTGAAAAAAATTAGTAAATGTAGGTCTTTTGAATAGAATAGGCAATTTTTAGAAATTTTGAATAAGTAATTTTGAATAGAATAAAATATGTAATTGAAAAAATAGGTAAATGTAGGTCTTTTGAATAGACTAGGAAATTTTAGAAAATTTGAATAAGTAAATTTGAAAAGAATAGGAAATTATAAGTAAATTTGAATAAGAAAATTTGAAAAGAATAGGAAATTACAAGTAAATTTGAATAGAATAATTCAATGTAGCTTATGGAGTTTCACTAAGTCCTAAGATAGCGATAATAATGTTTTGTTTATATTTTGTTTTTAGGAGATCAAGGAGCCCTGCATCATCCCGCCGTTGTCCTGTCACCGACCCCCTCAGACCTCGGTCGAGGTGAGACCAGCCACCCCATGTTGTTAATTTAATTTAAGTATTTTAGGTGTTTAATCTTAGAATAACATAGTATGAACCCTAGTTACGATCGAAGCATGTTTAAAATGTAAGTTTTTAATTAGGTGTATTTAATAGAATTTAGGTGTTTTAGGTGTCACATTTGTTGTTATTTTTTAGTTAATACAATTATTCTACGCATCGACATGGACGATGCATATCACATCCTAAATAAATCGACTTCGGCGGAGGAGGCAAGCAATCGGAGGGGCCATGTCCGGGTGGGCTCTACGGTATGGTACTAGGAAGTGCTACCTTCGGAAGCGCAGCTTGGTGAGAGCCAGCCGCCGTTGACCGAACCTTCTTTGATGGCGGTCGCATGGGCGATGTGGTGCGAGGCTTTCGGACACCGCGAGGAGGTGATCACACGTTACCGTGTGGCGAGGAGGGCGAGCACGTCCGTCGCTACATGGTTGCGTTGGAGGCAGGTTCGACAATACTGGCGGGGTTCTTGAGGGATCTCCTTGGAGCTATGATCTGTGATGGTTCCTTCTCTTTGGGTGTCCATCGCCATGGCCGATACCGTCGGGCACTACGGTTCTAGCTGTATTAGAGATGCTATATATGATACTATTGAGGTGTATTAGTGATAATATTTGATGATGTCGGACGCAAGAGATGATGTAGTTTTGCTTATTGAATGCATGCTAATTTGAATAATAATTTATTTTACGATTTGGTTTTGCTTATTGAATGCTCATATGATGTAGATATAAACATGTATATCTTGTGTTGCTCAAATAGGATATGTGCTTGCCCAAGTGGCTGGCCATGTTTGCAGTTACACCTCCTATAGTGGCCTATGTTTTTCAAGTGTTGATAAATTTACGTTACGGAAAATTTCAGTAGCTCGATATGTCCTTTTTAGCAAAGGTCATGCCAGATTTTTTCGTGAATTTGGCATGACTTGTGCTAGAATATGTAGGAAATATCGAGTGGCATGGATTTTCTAGAAAAATAATTAGCGACATTTGGGTTGACTTTAAATCATCGAGGCTCCATCACGAAGGTCAAAAATTCGGTGGTGAGTGTATCCACCATATATGAGAGAGACAAAAGCTGACTGTTGTCGTGAGGTCGTTTCTCCTTCTTCTCCGGTGCTAGACCTTTGTTATGCACTAGGGAAGGAGATAACGACCATCACCAACGATCGCAAATCTCTGAGTGTATCCACCATATATGAGAGGGACGAAGAATCCCATTTGTTGTTGTGGGGTCGTTTCTCCTTCTTATCCTTGTGATAGACCTTTGTTATGCACTAGGGAAGGAGAATACTGACCATCACCAACGATGCAAATGTCGAGAGAGGAATCGGTGAGGAGAGTCTCCACCATATAGACTCGGCAGACCGATAGTCAACCCGTGATGAATAATAGTGATCTAATTTAGTTTTTATATTACATATATTGAATTGTACAAGTTTAATATTTGAATTATGAACGTAGGAAATGTCGTACTCGGACGACGAAAGTCTCCGAAGTGCGGCTGGTGCCACGATGACCGAGGTCTATCGCGACATGCCTCACCTCGGCGAAGATCGGTGCTTGACATTAAGCTCGAGGAGACCTTGATGTTCAAATGAGTGCATAGCGATGACAAGTGTTTTTTCATAATTAAGCACGACTTCAACTATTTCAACGTGTAATTTTCATCTTTTACAATTCAACTAGCTTATCTCATGCCACGCAAGACTCTATGTCTTGGAGAGGATGGGATTTGAAGACCATGAAAGTATGGAAACAAAGAAAATTCACCTAAGGACCCATCATGATATGGATTTTGAAGTAAATCTGTATAATTCTGAGAGCGTAACCCATTTTGCTTGCAAAAATTGGGAAGCACTTTGCAAGATGTACAATTTTTATGAGGGCATGCTTGTCACCATGGATCTTGCTGATCCTAACATCGACCAAGACAATATGGACATTTGGGTCCTTGTTGATACGCTTCCAATTCTACCGCTATGTGAGTTTCTCAAACATAGTTATTAACTAATTTATATTGTTCACTTCAAAATAGTTGACAGCTTATTTCCATTGACAGCTTATTTTGATTGTTCAAACAATGTCGGAACATGGTGAAACAGAACCTACTACCGATGGCTCTGAGTTAACTTATCGGGAGAAAAATCATCAGTGCATTTTGTACTGATCTTGATAATTATGATATCTATTGTAAAACTCCTCCACATTATGGTCATCGTGCCACTAGTGCACGTGTTGAACTACGGTAACATCCATGGAGATGCCATGGTAAGATTTTTTAGTATTACGACATCCGTGCATCTTTTCCATAAATTCTTTTAAAACTTAACTACATTGCTAACTACAAAGTTATTACTATGTTTTTCAACAGAAAATCCTGAATGATCGTGTGCCTCATCTGATGTATCATAATGGTCGCCTTGATGTTTTGAACATACGGCCAGGTCATCCTACGAATCTCACCTGTCCATGTCGGATTTGTAAAAGAAGTGGATACAAGAAAATCAAAGAATTGAAAAAAAAATGTATGGACAGTCGTAAGGAGGTACTTGGAAGCAACATTGTGCGAAAGGCAAGAATTGAAGACAGGATAATCTCCATTCTCCATAATGGAGAGTCAGGGCCTATCTTGTTTTATGCTATTTTACCTAAGAGAAGGTAGTAGGTACTAGTTAATAATACTCATGATCATGTGCTAAGAACAACTAAGTAGGATTGGTTAGATGACTATGATGATGATGTGGTATCGAGTAGAAGTTGTATGATCGATGATGATGAGTATGACTTGTTTATGATACCAATGATGAGTTATATATTATTATGATCGATGATGCATGATGCTAAGTTGTTGTATGAGCGTGATTATTTATTATATATAACAGTGGGTGAAATGAACCTGGATTAGATTCAAGTGGAGCCAACATGTGGTGCACATCGAAAGTACTACAAATCCAAACTAGATCAAGTTTGGATTAGAGTAATACTAGGCAGCACTACATGTTGCCTCACTGAATCTAATCATTCATTATATAATAATAATCATGGTCATAAAATCATATGATGAAAGTACTATATATAAAACCACACAGCGAAAATAAGCTATATTTTTAAAAATACAGGAAAATTTAGCAGCACTTTTTAGACGCAGCGCTTCTGCTACTTACAAGTAGCGATGGCGCTGTCCAAGAAAGTGCTACTGCTAACTAGAATATACTTGATGGCGCTGCCTTTCGATGCTCTGCTACTAGTTAAGTATGGCGCCTTAGTAGTGGTAGCTGGACCTGCGCTCTTGCTATGCATATTTCAAGCGCTACTACTAGGGTTTTCCCTAGTAGTGTGGGCTTAACTACAACAACCCGGCGCCCGGCGATGAGAAAGCTCAGCTCCACGCCCGACACCATGAGAACTAGAAGATAAAGGCGGCCGGTGCTAGAAGAGACTTCTGCAACGGCATGCCTTTTGGGTTGAAGAATGCAGGTGCAGGATACCAGCATGCCATGGCATGCATCGCTGCGATCCGATACACCATACGATGGAATGTTGCACCTATGGCGTACTGCCGATGAAGAGGAGGAGCTCGGTGGTGGAACAGCAGGTCAACTGCCATGCCACATCCATCTCATTGACGATGACTCCGACACTCTGTCCGTAGTTCCTCATGAACAACGCTCTCCCAACGGTGAGGCAAGTGACGCCGAGGAACTTAGTTCCATGTCAGCACCACATGAGTTAGAAGATGGAGGGCAGACAACCATCGATGATCTCGTCCAAGTAAACCTTGGAACAAATGACGACCCACGCCCCACTTTTGTTAGTGCCACGCTGACAGAAGAGGGTCGGGAGGACTAACGAAAGCTTCTTGATTGAGTACGAGACTGCTTCACAGGGTTACAAGGAGATGCGGGTTTGGACCCTTGTGTTGCCACACACAAGTTGGCAATTGACCACGGTTCCGTCCCATCAAGCAGCAATCATGGCAGTTACATCCGAACTTGAAGATGATGTCATCAGGAGGTCGACAAGTTAATCACTGCAGGTTTAGTCAAGGAGATGAAGTATCCATGGTGCCTCCCCAATATTGTCGGTGGAGAAGAAGAATGGGCGGAATCTGAATCTGTCGGGACTTCCGTGACCTGAATCGTGCTTGCCCAAGGATGACTTTCCTCTACCAATCCCGAGATCATCATCGACTCCACGGAGGCCATGGCGCACTTTCCTTCATGGGCGGTTTGTCGGGCTACAACCAGATCAAGATGGATCGATGACACCATTGACACGGTTTGGGACCCCAAAGAAATTTCTACTACACCATCATGCCATTGGATTTGAAGAATGCTGGTGCAACTTACCGGCGTGCCATGACATGTGTTCTTGGTGATTTAATCCACCATTCGGTGGAATGCTATTTTGATGACATGGTAGTCAAAACCAAGGATGCATAAGCATCATCGGGAGGATCTTGAGTTGTCTTGACTGACTCGTCAACATCAACTCAAGATGAACACGATGAAGTGTGCCTTCTTTCAGTCAGGCCTCTTCCTTGGCTTTGTTGTTTATTCTTGAGGCATAGAGATCGAGCCTAAGAAGATCAAGGCCATCCTCGAAATGCGCAGCCTCAAGATCTCAAAGAGTTGAGGTCATTGCAGGGAAGCTAAGCGTACATCAGTAGCTTCATCTCCAACATCTCGGACGCATCAGCCCTTCTCTAGCCTCATGAAGAAAGGAGCTCTGTTAGGTGTGGGATGAAGGATGCCAGCAGCGGATTCGATGAAATCAAAAGGTACCTCCTTAATCCACCTATCTTGGCAGCTCCCGTGAAGGCGCCCTCATTCTATACATTGCAGCACAGACCTACTTGATTGGCTCTTTGTTCACCCAAAACAATGATGAAGGGAAGGAGGTGGCATGTTATTTGAGCCGCACCATGGTGGGGGCTGAGTGAAACTACTCTGCTATAGAGAAGTTGTGCTTGGCCTAATCTTTGCTTTGAAGCTCGGACACTACACATTGAAGCATGAAGTCCAGCTAAATGCATGAGAGCGGACCCGTGAGAATGCGTTTAAGTCAGCTCGCGGTTATGGGCGACTTGGAAAATGGGAACTTATCATGATGGAGTTTGACATCACCTTTGTTCCTCAAAAAGCAATCAAGGGTCAAGCCATGGCGGAGTTTCTCGCAGCACACCCAATTCCAGACGAGTCACCTCTTGTCACGGACCTTCCCGACGAAGAAGTTTTCAACGTCAACCTCGATCGTCGTGGGAGCTCTACTTTGCGGTGCCTCCCGCATGGATGCCGACTCGATGGTACCCCAAGAAGAAGAGCTGGTGCAGGTTTGGTGTTAAAAGATGCCATAAGGAGGGTCATGTATCACTCATTCTCCCTCCTCAAGAAGAATGCTCCATGCAGATCTGGTAGCTCATCTTTGGCCTCCTTTTGGCGCTCTCCATGGAGGTTCGCTCCTTGCGAGCTTATGGAGAGTCTCAACTCATCATCTGTCAAGTCAACAACATCTATGAAGTTAGCAAGCCTGAACCGGTGTCATTACTATTCCACGGCCGGAATCTAAAGGAAAATTTCAACATGTTGAAGTGCTTCATGTCCTTGATAGGAATGCACCTGCTGATGCATTAAGCGAAACTAGTAGCGGCATTGGTGCTTCGGATAATAAAACAATGCAGGTGAATGTGGAAGAAAGGTGGCTACTCCGGCTGTCTTGGAGCTCATCCGGTGGAGTCTGAAGTCAATACCTTCATGACAAATGCCATAGAGGAGGCGAGTGGATGCAACCATTCCTCGACTACTTCAAGCATGGAGCCTCCCGATGACCCAGTCACTGGCGCCAACTTCTACTGACGACTTCCTTTCTACCTTCTTGAGCGGTGTCCTATCAGGTGTTTGCATGGGCGGGGAGGTCCTGCCGGTCGCGTCAACCAAGTGAAGCCGACAAGATCCTATAGGAGATCCATCATGGAGTCTGCGGCGGGCACCAAGGAGGGGCCAAGATGTATCATAGTATACGTCTAGCAGGATACTACTGGCCCGGCATTATTGCAGACTGCCTTCAGGTGGCTAGATCATGCCACAATTGTCAAGTTCATGGTGATTTCAAGCACAGGCCGACGGTCCCTCTTCACCCTACCATTACCTCTTGGCCATTTGATGCACAGGGAATTGGCGTCATCGGCCTGTCGATCGTCCATCTTCTAGGGGCCATCGCTTCATCCTCGCCATAGCGGACTACTTCTCAAAGTGGGTGGAAGTTGTTCCATTACATGAGTGAAAGTGACAATGTCATTGATAACCCACAAGTATAGGGGATGCATACAGTTTTCGAGGGTAGAGTATTCAACCCAAATTTATTGATTCGACAAAGGGGCCAAAGAATATTCTCAAGTATTAGCAGTTGAGTTGTCAATTCAACCACACTGGATAACTTAATATCTGCAGCAAGGTATTTAGTAGAAAAGTAGTATGGAAATGCTTAACAGCGGTGGCAAAAGTAACAGTAGAAGTTTTGTAGTAATTATATGATGTAGCGATAAAGTAACTAAGCAAAAAAGCAATATGTGAAAAACTCATAGGCATTGGATCGGTGATGGAGAATTGTGTCGGATCGATTCCTCATGCAATAGTTATAACATAGGGTGACACAGAACTAGCTCAGTTCATCAATGTAATTTAGGCATGTATTCGAATATAGTCATACGTGCTTATGGAAAAGAACTTGCATGATATCTTTTATCCTACCCTCCGATGTAGCAGGGGTCCTATTGAAACTAAGGGATATTAAGGCCTCCTTTTAATAGAGTACGGACCAAAGCATTAACACTTAGTGAATCGTGAACTCCTCAAACTACGGTCATCACCTGTAAGTATCGATTTTTGTCACTTGAGGTTAACGGATCATAACACATAATAGGTGACTATAGACTTGCAAGATAGGATCAAAGAACTCACATATATTCATGAAAACATAATAGGTTCAGATCTGAAATCATGGCACTCGAGCCCTAGTGACAAGCATTAAGCATAGCAAAGTCATAGTAACATCAATCTCAGAACATAGTGGATACTAGGGATCAAACCCTAACAAAACTAACTCGATTACATGATAAATCTCATCCAACCCATCACCGTCGGCATGCCTACGATGGAATTACTCACGCCTCGGCGGTGAGCACCATGAAATTGGTGATGGAGGAAGGTGGATGATAGCGATGTCGACGGATTCCCTCTCCGGGCCCCGAGCGGACTCGGATCAGCCCTCCCAGAGAGAGATTAGGGCTTGGCGGCAGCCCGTGTCGTAAAAGCGATGAATCCTTCTCTCTGATTTTTTCTTCTTCCGAATGTGAATATATGGAGTTGGCGTTGAGGTCGGTGGAGCACCGGGGGCCTGAGGCGAAGCGGCGCCTAGGGGGGGTAGGTGTGCCCCCACCCTCGTGGACAGGGTTTGGGCCCCTGGCCTTGATTCTTCATAAGTATTTTTATATATATTCAAAAGTATTCTCCGTGAAGTTTGGGTCATTCCGAGAACTTTTATTTCTACACAAAAATAACACCATAGCAATTCTGCTTTAAAAGCGAGTGTCGGTCCGGGTTAGGTCCATTCAAATCATGCAAGTTAGAGTCCAAAACAAGGGCAATAGTGTTTGGAAAAGTAGATACGATGGAGACGTATCAACTCCCCCAAGCTTAAACCTTTGCTTGTCCTCAAGCAATTGAGTTGATAAACTGAGAGTGATAAATAAAAACTTTTACAAACTCTGTTTGCTCTTGTTTTTGTAAATATGTAAAAGCCAGCATTCAAGTTTTCAGCGAATATTATGAACTAACCATATTCACAATAACATTTTCGTCTCATGTTTACTCATATCAATGGTATAATCAACTAGAGAGCAATAATAATAAATCTCGGATGACAACACTTTCTCAAAACAATCATAATATGATATAACAAGATGGTATCTCGCTAGCCCTTTACGAGACCGCAAAACATAAATGCGGAGCACCTCGAAGATCAAGGACTAACTAAACATTGTAATTCATGGTAAAGAGATCTAGTCATAGTCATACTCAATATAAACTAATAATAATGTATGCAAATGACAGCGGTGCTCTCCAATTTGGTGGTTTTTAATAAGAGGATGATGACTCATCATAAAAGTAAATAGATAGGTCCTTCGGAGAGAGGGAAGAAGGGATTTGTAGAGTGCGGATCTCGATTTTGAAGCAGAGATAAATAATATTTTGAGCAGCATACTTTCATTGTCAACACATAACAACCGAGATCTCGATATCTTCCATGCTACACACATTATAGGCGGTCCCCAAACAGAATGGTAAAGTTTATACTCCCCACCACCAACAAGCATCAATCCATGGCTGGCTTTGAAACAGCGAGTGCCTCCAACTAACAACAGTCCAGGGGAGTTTTGTTTGCAATTATTTTGATTTGATTTTAGCATGGGACTGGGCATCCGGTTACCAGCCATTTTCTCATGAGTGAGGAGCAGAGTCCACTCCTCTTTAGAATACCCGCCTAGTATGGAGGATCTGAGACAGCCCTAGTTGATTCATCAGCTATTCGAGCATACAAAACAGAATTTCATTTGAAGGTTTAGAGTTTGGCACATACAAATTTACTTGGAGCGGCAGTAGATACATATATAGGAAGGTATGGTGGACTCATATGGAATAACTTTGGGGTTTATGGAAGTGGATGCACAAGCGGTATTCCCGCTTAGTACAAGTGAAGGCTAGAAAAGGACTGGGAAGCAACCAACTAGAGAGAAATAATAGTCATGAACATGCATTGAAATTAATAAACATTGAGTGCAAGCATGAGCAGGATATAATCCACCATGAACATAAATATCGTGGAGGCTATGTTGATTTTGTGTCAACTACATGCGTGAACATGTGCCAAGTCAAGTCCTCGAATGCGTTCAAGGAGGACACCACCCTATCATACCACATCACAACCATTTTAATAGCATGTTGTACGCAAGGTAAGTGTCGGTGTCAAAACCGGCGGATCTCGGGTAGGGGTCCCGAGCGTGAGTCTAGGTGGATGGTAACAGCGAGACAAGGGACCGATGTTTTACCCGAGTTGGGCCCTCTCGATGGAGGTAATACCCTACTCCTGCTTGATTAATATTGATGATATGGGTAGTACAGAGTAGATCTACCCGCGATATCAAGGCTAAACCTAGAAGCTAGCCTATGGTATGATTGTTGTTAGTCCTACGGACTAAAACCCTCCGGTTTATATAGACACCAGGATAGGTTAGGGTTACAGTCGGTTACAATAGTAGGAGATCTACATATCCGTGTCGCCAAGCTTGCCTTCCACGCCAAGAAAGTCCCATCCGGACCACGGCACGAAGTCTTCAATCTTGTATCTTCATAGTCTTGGAGTCCGGCCGTGATGATAGTTCGACTATCCGGACACCCCTAGTCGAGGACTCCTCGGTAGCCCACGAACTAGGCTTCAATGACAGACAGTCGGTAGCATATTGTCTTCGGCATTGCAAAGCGGGTTCCTCCTCGAATACTTCATAGAAGGTTTTGAACACGGGATAGTGTCGGCTCTTCAAAACAAGTTCCACATGCCGTGAGAGAATAACTTTTGCGGATCTTGGCGTATTCAGCGGCGTGACATCACACCGCGGCCGGGCCTTTATATGAATCGTTTTTCTTGTTCCACCTCGGCCGCGTTTAGCGGCGGTTTCCACAGCACGTCTTATCAAAGCATAGGTCGTGCCCCTTATTCAGGATTCCCATCTATCACGGACGTGGGTAACCCAACCGTGCTGTTAGCACGCCTCCTCTATCAAAGCGAGTCCTAATCTACCGCAGTGTGGGCTCTTGGTATTCAACCTCTTTATAATGAGACCAAGGCCCTCTTCTTTTACCCCTCCATCGACTTCACCTCGTGCTTGAGTTCCAACACACAAAGCTTCAGATTTGGCGCCCGGACCTTGACGATGTCGGCTCCGACCAACCGCTTGGATGGATGTCTTCCTCCGTCCACGAAGAAGATGTGTTAAAGCTGCGAGGCGCCGGTATCTAACAGGAGAGATCTCGCATAGGCTGCCTGCTCCGGGGCAGGTCATTCCCACTCGAGCCAGCGAGCGTGGTGTTCGTGTCTCACTTCCTTGAGTTTAGGCTTCCAGCGGATCCCTTTGTGCGGGGGCTCATGTTTTATTATGGGCTCGATTTCCATGACTTGAATCCGGGTCCATCCTCCATATCTCGTCATTCATTGTTGTCGTATGTGAGGCCTTCCTCCATATTACCCCCACTTTGGATTGTGGCTCAAGACCTTCAAGGTGGAACCAAAGATGATCGAGGGCAACAAGCGAGTGTGGAGGGGCGGTCATAAGCAAATGTCTTGATGCTCCGTGGCGAGGGCTCTTTTCAAGAGGAGCTTGGTTTGTGGCAGCAGGGAGTGGTTTTATATCACCGCTCCAAGGGCACCAAATGGGTGGCGCTCCCGCCTTCGCTCAGGTCCACCACAGCGGTTGGCGTCATGGGTCAACAAGGGGCTCGGTGAGGGTCGTCCAAAGGCGTTCCTTTGCTGCGAGGGCGCATTGAGACCTCCAAGAAAGAGATCAATCTGGTTGCGATGGCGCATGTTATATTTGATCCGGCGCCTTCTGCCCTGCAAGCGTCGCCCCCTCCGCTGTGGGAATTTAATCGGGAGGACCACGAGCTCTCCAAAATTTTATGGGCACGCCTTAGTGGAGATGTAAAACTGTTCTTGGATCACAAGAGATGTGTCGGACTGGCCGAGGGCCTTGAGACTAAGCTGCAATCACCGGATACTCAAGTAAGTAGTCTTGTAACGGACAAGCTTGTTCATTCATTTATCATATATATATATGCCCTTTAAAGACCGTTTCTTGAGCAGGTGGATAGCCAAGGCAAAGTTAATAAGGTGTTCGGCTCCCTCCGGGAACCACGCGGATCCCATGCTGACCAAGATGTTGAAGGCGCACCTTTTGAAAGAAGGCGAAGGGGAAAGCGGGGAAGCAACTGCCTCTCTGAAGGAGGCTATCAAGGAAGGAGGGTTTAAAGTCCCACCTTGCAAGGAGAAGAGGACGCTTGGAAGAAGATCCGGAGGTCAAAGCTTCAAAGAGGAAAGGAATCTTAGTCGGAGAGTCGTGGCTGAGGAAGTAACCCAGCCGCACTATTTCTCTAAGGGGATCAGCCCTCCAGCGTGCCGTAAGTAAAAAGTAGGGGTCTTGTAAATAAGAACATCCTTGTATTTATTTCTAAAGATAACGAAATTGTACCTTGTAGTTCTGATCTCAGCCCTTCTCGGTGAGCTTCGTCTTGGGGATCTTCTTTGGAGATGATGGAGGCCAACGCCTCCACCATCGCACCCTCATGCAGGGGCGGACTGACCACGAGGTGTCGTCATGGAGGTTTCCCCAAGTCGGCCAGAGGCGGAGGTCAGCGCCAAGCGCGTCGGTCGAGGCTGAAGGATCTGCTCAGGCGGCGGCTATCTCGAGAAGATCACCGTGCTCTAATGGTTCACGGTGATTGAAAGGATTGCATCCGCGGAGGCGGATTGCATGAAACCGTCGAAGCTTCTTGACAGGGGTTTGATGCATTAAAATGATGTACCTTGGCAGTTATGCATATAGAATCATACTGTATAGATAGTAGCCTGAGACTCGGTATGTTGTCAAAATTGACAGCGTCGAGAGATCAAATCTCGATTATAACATATCGGCTCCTAAACAGGTGGCGCGATGTCGTGGCAATGGGCTGATGAAGTATCACCGAACTTCAGCGGCAAGCTGGGCCAGGCGGATCACGGACATCGTCTTTGAGTCGATAAGCGGTTTAATAGTCTGGGTATCGACTTCTCTGGCGGACACTTGGTAAAGGGAGCTTAGCGCCCATGTCTTACTATTTGTATGCTTAGAGATGGTGCGATGTGGAGGAGCTGCGGGCGGAACTTGCGAGCGAAAGAGCAAGCCAGAAATAGTAATGCGGCCGCTTTAAGGCGGCGAAGAGCTAAAAAGCGAGCGGGCTGCTCAACGCCGAAGCAAAGAGGAAATGGCCGATATGGCGGTGAAGTTGAATACTACCGATCGCTGCGAGGTTCTTGAAAAATCAGCGAACAGAAGAGGGCCTGAAAAGGCCGCGCCGAATCAAGAATGCCCATTCGGCTTTGAGAGCTGCCAAGGAGGAGCTGGAGTCAGGCGGGGCAATTCGGCTGGAAAATTGTTCTTTGCTCGGAGAAATATCACGGATCAAAGTATGCTCAATTGGACAAGTTGTGGAGTTCGGAGGATGCTTATCTGGACTTAGCGGCGCTGCGCGGCGCGATTGAGCACTTCCGAGGCGGAAGAGACACAGAAGGGAAGAGCTATATTGGTATAATTCCATAGTCCGGGCGTCCTCTTCCATTGACCGATCGGTTGGCGAGTGGGCGAGCTGAATCGATTATCCGGATTCCATGAAGCATGTCTTGACTCATTTGTGGCGGACCCGGCCGAAGAGTTATTTGGTTTAGTGCAGCAGTTCCAGTGCGGTACTCAGCGCAATAGGCGGTCGTGTGAGAACACTGATGGCAGCAGTTATGTTCTCATGTCATGCACATTACAAGTGTTGTTATTGCTCTATAGTTACCCACACTTATATTCTCTCTATTACGCTTTGTCTTGAACAAATATTATTTGAGCGTGTCTCTATCTTGATTTGGCAACAAAAACTAGAATGATATAGACCATAAAGTGACCATGGTACATAGATATATGTTTGTTTCATCTTTGTTATCAGTCCACTTTACTCTGAACTCATTTACAAAATGAGTTTCATATACAACATAGTAAACATGTGATGTATGCCTTGTTTCTCTTTTAGAATCACGGACAAAATATTGGAGAACAGTACCACGTTATCCAATGGTAAAGGAAGTAATGGAATAAGGTTCAAGATAGTGAGACATCCTGTTGGTCTCCAAGAAAGTGATAAAACCTATCTTGTGCGGTGAGGAACCCAAAGTCACATCTTGATGTAGTGTTAGATTCTTGGCCACTACTGCTGCACAAGCTCTTGAACTTCGCTGCTGAATCATTCGTCTTCTTGAGTCTCAACTTCAAGTTGAAAGACATCGATCAAATGTCTTTGCTGACGAAAGGAAGAATGAGGAAGTCCTGCGAAATTCAGATGCATATTTTACGGTGCAACGACAAGCTATTTGGAGGATTTAAGCGTAAACAAGAGAAAGTTAATAAGCTTGCTAAGCATCTTGCCAGCATTATGGGTACCGGGATATTGTTTCTTGAGATCTTAAAGTGGTTTGATTCTGGATTTGTTTCTTTGCGGCGTTTATTTGCGCTGGTCGCCAACTTTGACAACAGTGTATGATATGCTTCTTTGTTCCCTATATTTGCATTGGTGGCGAACTTTGATGCCCGATGGATGTAATATATGTAACAACCGTGATAGCCTAGCATAAGTTGCTTGCTTATTTATTTCCTTGTTGTCTTGTTTATTTGTTTGCTTGTAGTCGGTGCAGTTCTTTTTAAAACTAGGCCACAATAACCATGGGCTAATATTCTTTGTAGTGACCTTTGGGCCTCCCTGAGCCATAGAAACGATGGGCCTTCTCGGGCCATGAAAGCGATGAGCCTTCTACGGGCCATAGAAACAATGGGCCTTCTGGGCGTATCATCAATGGGCCCTACGGGCCGTATGACCATAACGGGCCATCGTTAATAGGCCGTGTTGATGGCCTATAAGCATTGCTGCTAATGGACCACAAATGGGCGATGTAACCACGGGCTGAATTTGGCCCTGGCGAGAAAATAGCGTAACGGGCCGTAAATAAGCGAATGCTGAAATGAGCCCAGAATAAATGGGCTCGAGAAGGCGAAAGATAACATTTCTTTGAAGCAGCCGCGAATAACGGGCCCTTAATGGGTATAAAGTGATATCTGTTCATTACGGGCCGTTTCACGAACGTTAATGGGTGTAAAGTGATACATTGTTCATTGCGGGCGGTTTCACCACGGGCGTTAATGGGCCAAGAGTTACATAGGGCCTCATATGGGCGAAAGGCGTCATGGGCCATACATGGGCGGAAGTGAAAATGGGCTAGAATCATATTGGATGTCGGATGGCGCTGGGCCTAATTCGGATAGGGCGTAAGGGCCTTGGGTTAGCGGGCTGTAAATGGGCTATATCACGAACATGCGTTAACGGGCTTTCCATGGGCGGCCCACCACTTTGACCAAGTCAAGCGGGCGGCCTTTTCATAGAATGGGCCTCTGTTGGGCCGTGCCGCATGTCGACATATCATAGCGCGTTCTATCCAAATAATGGATGACATCTATCCCAGCGGTGAGCCGACCGTGTTTCCTCAGCCAATGATGATTTTACGGGAAAATCCCCATTGGTCGGGGCTGATAACGGTTATCGGATCAAAACCAACCCGATAGCTTAACGGCGTTCCATTACGGTGGATGCCGCGTGTGGTCACCCTTGGCAGCAGTTCTGTGTGGCGCGATTTATCGTCATGGAAGTGGACACTTCCGTGATGATAATTTTGGTAATGTCATCGAACACTTCTCGACTGACACATGTGACTATCTTGATTACATCATAAATTTGTCATGGATGTACATGCATGACAAAAATGCGACCTCTTGTGACAAACACGTATCATCACGGAAGTGTATTTTTTGTAGTGACCAATCACGGCGAGGTCGGCTACAACAATTTCTCAAGAGGCTACCACTTCTTCATCAACTTTGGTGCGCCCGAGAGCCCATTTGTTTAACACTTGGAAGCTGCGGTGCCGAAATCTACAGGATGCTAACGGTGGCAATGATGTGCCATCACCCATCACGCTATGGGCACGAAACCCCTGGAAGGAAGAGCTGCTTGAACTGGTAGCCGATAGAAGAATAAAAGTAGAGGAAATGCATGAGGGAGCTCAAGGTTATCTGCTCCCATCTCTCTATGTCTTGACTTCCCATTGGAGTTTGAGCAATCCCGGTTTGTTCGGGATCTAGAGTCCGGACCATTTTCTACAAGGTCCCAGGTAAAACAATGTGATTTTGTATTTGAATTTCCCCAAACTTGCAATGATCGGAGGAGATACTATCTCGACAATGCGGTGAGCCAAGATGGTTAAACATTGGAGAAGCCGGGATCGCTCTTGGGTGGAACAACAGGATGCCTCCACCACCTGCCATATCACGAGGAGTGGTGGAGACAAGCGGAAGATCTCATCAAGCAAAAGGCAAAGCTCAACGGTTTGGCACTACTAGGAAAACCTTATACACAGGAGCTTACTAGTAGCGCTTTTAAAGTCAATGCTGCTACTAATTATTAGTAGCGCTTGGCGACAAGCGCTACTACTATACACTACGATGTGCTGTAGGTATAAACACGCTACTACTATAATTGCAAAACCGTTGCCCGCAGGCCGGCATACTAGTAGCGCTCTTGTTAAAAGCGCTACTGCTCTTCAATGTAGCAATAAGCGCTTTCCTCGACCAGCTCTACTCCTCGGTTTAGCCTCCTATGACAAAAGTTTAGTCCCACCTCGCTCCATGAACAAATTTTTACCACGTAAATGGTGCTTCCCAAACTATCACAACCAGTTGGTCTTCATTGAACTCTATGTGTAGGATTTGTGGCCATATGAATCGCATGTACCTATACGGTGAAGATTCATCGACAATTAGATTCTACACAAAAGATCGATGATGACCAATGCATTTAATTCGATGCCTTTTCACATGCTAACGATCATAGCCTTAGTAGTAGTGCTGGTTCACGGCAGCTACTGCTATGGATCATAGATGGCGCTTGTTAGAAGCAAGCGCTACTACTGATGTCGTGCGATGGCGCAACAAAGCGCTACCACTAAAGCCCTTATCAAAAAACACTGCAGCGTCGTCCCTCACTTCCCCTCACACTCACAAATGCGTCCGGTCCGTTGCCGTCGCCATCACCGCCGTCCTCCTCCTCCTCCTCCACCACCAAGGTGCCTCCTCCTCCTCCCCTCCTCCTCCTCCTCCTCCCTCTTCCCGGCAGCAGCCTCCTCCTCCCTCTTCCCCGGCCCCCTCCTCCTCCCTCTCCGGCACACCCTCCTCCTCCTCCCTCTCCTGCTCTCCTCCTCCTCTCTCCTACTCCCACCTCCTCCTCCTCCTCCTCATCCTCCCTCCACCTCCCCTTTCGTAAACTGAATAGGAAGTTTTAGAATTTTTATTTTTAAGTAAATGTAGGTTTTAGTATATTCCGTTTTAGAAAATCTGAATAAGTAATTTGAATAGAGTAAAATATGAAATTGAAAAAATTAGTAAATGTAGGTCTTTTGAATAGAATAGGCAATTTTAGAAATTTTGAATAAGTAATTTTGAATAGAATAAAATATGTAATTGAAAAAATAGGTAAATGTAGGTCTTTTGAATAGACTAGGAAATTTTTAGAAAATTTGAATAAGTAAATTTGAAAAGAATAGGAAATTATAAGTAAATTTGAATAAGAAAATTTGAAAAGAATAGGAAATTACAAGTAAATTTGAATAGAATAATTCAATGTAGCTTATGGAGTTTCACTAAGTCCTAAGATAGCGATAATAATGTTTTGTTTATATTTTGTTTTGCGAGAGATCAAGGCCCCTGCATCATCCCGCGTTGTCCTGTCACCGACCCCCTCAGGCCTCGGATTAGGTGAGACCAACCACCCCATGTTGTTAATTTAATTTAAGTATTTTAGGTGTTTAATCTTAGAATAACATAGTATGAACCCTAGTTACGATCGAAGCATGTTTAAAATGTAAGTTTTAATTAGGTGTATTTAATAGAATTTAGGTGTTTTAGGTGTCACATTTGTTGTTATTTTTTAGTTAATACAATTATTCTCGCATCGACATGGGCGATGCATATCCCGCATCCTCGTCGACTCGGCGAGGAGAAGCAAGCTTGATCGGAGGGCCATGTCCGGGATGGGCTCTACGGTATGGTACTAGGAAGTGCTACCTTAGGAGGCGCAGCTGGTGAGAGCCAGACCCGCCGTTGACCAACCTTCTTTGATGGCGGTGCATGGGCGATGTGGTCCGAGGGCTTTGGACACCGCGGAGGTGATGCGTTACCGTGTGAGCGAGGAGGGCGAGCACGTCCGTCGCTACATGGTTGCGTTGGAGGCAGGTTCGACAATACGGCGGGGTTCTTGAGGATCTCCTTGGAGCTATGATCTGTGATGGTTCCTTCTCTTTGGGTGTCCATCGCCTGCGCGCCGATACCGTCGGGCACTACGGTTCTAGCTGTATTAGAGATGCTATATATGATACTATTCGAGGTGTATTAGTGATAATATTTGATGATGTGCAGACGCAAGAGATGATGTAGTTTTGCTTATTGAATGCATGCTAATTTGAATAATAATTTATTTTACGATTTGGTTTTGCTTATTGAATGCTCATATGATGTAGATATAAACATGTATATCTTGTGTTGCTCAAATAGGATATGTGCTTGCCAAGTGGTGGCCATGTTTGCAGTTACACCTCCTATAGTGGCCTATGTTTTCAAGTGTTGATAAATTTCGTTACGGAAAATTTCAGGCCGATATGTCCTTTTTAGCAAAGGTCATGCCAGATTTTTCGTGAATTGGCATGACTTGTGCTAGAATATGTAGGAAATATCGAGTGGCATGGATTTTCTAGAAAAACCCGGATCTCGGGGGGTCCCCATGTAACATCCCAAAATTCTAAATTTTGGAATGTTATAAACACATAGATAGATTTGATTGATTGCTTGATTGATTGTGAAAGTGAGTGAATTGAAACTTTTGAATGTTAAATGAGAGGAATAAAGGACTTTCCCAAACTTTCATTTTGCTTTTATGATCTTCGGGAATTCAAATTATTTTCATCACAAAACCCTGGAGAGAAGATGACATGACTTCTTCCATTTATTTAAATGACAAGGGGTGTTGAAAATATTTGAATTTCATTCGAAATATTTCAATCCTGAAACTTTATGCAACTCAATGATTTTCACGGCGAAGATAAAATGACTTCTTCAAAACATATGAAATATGAGTTGGGAGTTTCAAAAATTAAATTCAAAGTTCCTTTGAATTTATTTTCAATTGGAGTTATTTGAGTTTTATTCAAATTATTTTTCTGCAAAAATAAAATATATGGAAAATAGGGTAACATGATTCCTACATCAGAAAAATGGAGAGAAATAAATTTGAAATCATTTTGGTATTTTTAAAATGATTTTGGTTAGATTTTATTAAAGCAGAAGCACTCTTTGCTTTACTTGAATTTGTGTGGATTTTGTTTGACATTAGAATAATGTTCATCTTGTAGGAAATATTTTTCTGCAAATTTTGATATATTATATGCCTATATAAAAGTTTTAATTATTTTGTTTTGTTTTAGTTCTGTGAAATTTTGTTAAAAATATATATATATATGGCGCCTTGGGCCAAAGCGCAAGCCGCCGACCAACCACCGGCCAAGGCCAAGGCCATGGCCATCGCACACACCTAGGGGCCGGAGCCAAGGTTTCCTATTCTTTACAAATCCTAGTAGGATTTGATCCGTTCGTTATTCCGTTTATTCCGATTTGTTTCTAGATCTTTTCCCTCTTTGTTTCCTAATTCTAGTCTATTTCTTGTCCCCTACCCCAAGCAAAGCCCTCCTCCCCAATATAAATACCCAGAACCCCCCCTCCAACACATCAAACCAACCCCTCTCTCTCCTCTCCTCTCCATGGCGTGGCAGTCGCCCACCGCCGCCCAAGTGCTGCCGTCGCTCCTCGACCTCTCCTGAGGTTTATATGATCTCCTCTCCACCGCCCGTGATCTCCTTTCCTCTAGGACAACGCAACATCGGATCGATCTTCTTCCCCAACTCAGCGACTACTCGGTGAGATCCACGAAAACCCGTAATTCATTTTTTTCAGAAAATAGCAATCTTAGAAAATTCATATCTTTTAGAGTTTTTAGTATTTTGAGTGATTCCAATTGCTATGTGTCACAAATTTGCTGAAGTTTCTGTTAATTCAATTGTATTTCATATTTGAGCAGTTTAAATTTGTGTTTGTATGAATTTTCTCAAATCACTAGATTTGAGATATTTTGAGTTAGGAATATTATTTTGACCGATTCTTTTTGCTCCTGGTCTCTAGGACCTTTGTTTATCCAGTAGTATTTAGTATTTTATTTTCAGGTTAATTTAAATTAGGTTTTTAGCAAAACAGTACTGTTTTAGTATTAGTTCTGTTTTAGCTTTTCTTTATTGTTTTTATTAGTTTTAAAGTATTTCTTTTTGTCACTTTTGACAAAATTAGTTGTGTTCTGTTAGACAACAGGAGAAAATTTATTTTATTTTAAAAATTTATTTTCCTTAGTTTTGTATGAAACCTTCTATAGGTCATAGTTAGAGTTTTATAAAAGCTTTTTATTTGTTTCTTTTGCAAATAAAATTTTATGGAAAAAATACTTTCTGTTAAATTAGTTATTTTACATTTTATTTTCTGTTAATTTATTAGTTTAGTATTTTAATTGTTGTTAAGTTTTTACTTACGGCAAAACTATATTAGATGTTTGTAGCAAAGTCATAGATCTTCGTTAGTAGTTTTTCTTTGTAGTTTTATTTGAAGTTTCTTTTGATTTTGTTTGAGTTTTATTATCGATTTTCCTTGCTGTTTTGATTGTTATTTGAGTGCTAAAATTGTTTGCTAGGATGTTTGCTTATGTGAATGCTATGTTTGACTATATAGATTTTCAGCGGATGACGATTAGTTCTACCAAGTCATTTTAGACGCGTTATTATCTTCATCAAGTAATACCGAGCAAGTTCACTTTGACCATGTTTTCATACCTATGTGTTTTATTGCATCTAGTGCCATCTTAGCAACAATCCCTCGATGTGATATTGAATCCTTGTAGTTGAGTAGTATGCATGAGGTAGGAACCCATCACCTGTTACCAAGCCGGGGCGTTATTTATTTTAATGCTACGCTATAGTAGCGGGGTTGGTATGAGTGCTCGAGTGGTGTGAGAATGGAGGATCTCGTCAATGGCGACAACTCCATGATGGAATCTGCAAGGACTGCATCTTCAAGGCCTCAAGACTTCAAGACTGAGACAAGAATTCAATACACACTCTTGGGTGAAGCGGTTGTGGGCACCTGGAGAAACCGTGGTTGGCGGGATGCATGGAGAAGCGCCATGACATCTTCGGAAGCTTCACCGACTCAAAGACGGAAGAATACTTCATGCCGGAAGCTTACTGTGCAACGCAAGTCATTATAGGCTCGGCTTGGTTGACCTTAGTTGTGACTTGGCGGGGCGGTGCTAGCAGATGTAGAACTACGGTAGGATTGGATGAGCAGGATAGTGGTCGGAGGAACTCTTGGAAGACCATGTTTGGTCATCTTGTTCTCAAACACCACGAAGTGCGAGAGCGTAAAAGAGGATCGAATCTTGCGGGTAAAGTGTACAAACCTCTGCGAGAGGTTTAAACCTAATCGATTAGCCGTGTCCCGTTCACGGACAATTGAGCATCTGGACTTGGATCTATCTCGGAACTCTCAACACGGATTGATAACTTAATTGTGGGCAACTTATGATGAATTTGGGCTATGAGACATGGTTGGCGGAACCATGTCATGATAGAAAACTCTATAGTACAGACTTCATTTATTCCTTTGATGTAGGGAAAATAAAACCAGCTTTACATAAACAAAACTCGAATCTGAGCCACAAGGCCATATTGCATATAGTATAGTTTTATCATCTGTTTTCTCATGTTGTGATATTGCGGTACATTCAATGTCTTGACCTACACGGCTGCAAGCGTATCATGTTGCAGATATTTCCTCGACAGTAAGAGTTATGATACGAGGTTACGGTCTACACTCAACTCGCCGATGGCGTTGATGGGACTCCACACCCGTTTGATTGTTTCGCTGAGTATTATGGGTATATATCAGTTTCGTTATTTATACATGTGATTGCACTTTGATATATACATTGATGTCTGTGTGACATACTTGATCCGAGGATGTGCAGACACCGGAAGACTTGACCATCGAGGTCGGTCGTCTGAAATGGTAGGTTATCGGTGAGTTCAACCGGACCCGTTTCTCGGAAACCATAAATCGTTGACCACCATGAGATACCGATATTTGTTTAGAATTGGCGCCCGGACCGTCAGCTATGAAGACCCATTCTCGGAATAACCTTACCAAGAGTAAAGGACAAAGAATTGAGGAAAAGGTTATGCCACTACGGAAGAGCCAGAGAAGGAATTATCCTTAATATCGAGAAGACCGACCATTGTCGATGTAAGGATGGAGTATATGAGTTTTGATGGAACCGTAACCATGCTTCTAAGGGTGGTAGCATCAGAGACCCGGGAGCGATCCATGGATTTTTAGAAGACCCCAAACCTAACCTATTTCTCTCTAGCCTCTCGAATCTAGGGCAGATTCATTTTAAGGAGTGTAGTTGTAACATCCCAAAATTCTAAATTTTGGAATGTTATAAACACATAGATAGATTTGATTGATTGCTTGATTGATTGTGAAAGTGAGTGAATTGAAACTTTTGAAATGTTAAATGAGAGGAATAAAGGACTTTCCCAAACTTTCATTTTGCTTTTATGATCTTGAGAATTCAAATTCTTTTCATCACAAAACCCTGGAGAGAAGATGACATGACTTCTTCCATTTATTTAAATGACAAGGGGTGTTGAAAATATTTGAATTTCATTAAATATTCCAATCCTGAAACTTTATGCAACTCAATGATTTTCCGGAAGATAAAATGACTTCTTCAAAACATATGAAA